>CAWUFW010008750.1:600000-852859 GCA_963921515.1 Calotriton arnoldi | reverse complement strand
ACCGATCGGTCCATTGCTGTTCAATGCGTACAGGGGTACAACGCGTGCCCGCACACATTGAATGCAATGGGCCGGCCGGGCGCACCGATCGGTCCATTGCGGTACAACGCGTACAGGGGTACAACGCGTACCCGACACATTGAATGCAATGGGCCGGCCGGGCACACTGATCGGTCCATTGCGGTACAACGCGTACAGGGGTACAACGCGTGCCCGCACACATTGAATACAATGGGCCGGCCGGGCACACCGATCGGTCCATTGCGGTACAACGCGTACAGGGGTACAACGCGTACCCGCACACATTGAATGCAATGGGCCGGCCGGGCACACCGATCGGTCCATTGCGGTACAATGCGTACAGGGGTACAACGCGTACCCGCACACATTGAATGCAATGGGCCGGCCGGGCACACCGATCGGTCCATTGCGGTACAACGCATACAGGGGTACAACGCGTACCCGCACACATTGAATGCAATGGGCCGGCCGGGCGCACCGATTGGTCCATTGCGGTACAACGCGTACACGGGTACAACGTGTACCCGCACACATTGAATGCAATGGGCCGGCCGGGTGCATCGATCGGTACATTGCTGTTCAACGCGTACAGAGGTACAATGCGTACCCGCACACATTGAATGCAATGGGCCGGCCGGGTGCACCGATCGGTCCATTGCTGTTCAACGCGTACAGGGTACAACGCGTACCCGCACACATTGAATGCAATGGGCGGCCGGGTGCACCGATCGGTCCATTGCTGTTCAACGCGTACAGAGGTACAACGCGTACCGCACACATTGAATGCAATGGGCCGGCCGGGCACACCGATCGGTCCATTGCTGTTCAACGCATCCCTGTACAAGTGACTGGCATATGTCACCATGCCTGTCTCAGATGAACATATGCCAGCCACAGATAGCTCCCAGGGAGTGAGGGGCACACCTACAACACCACAGCCTGTCCAAACTGTATCATAAGGCATGTAAGGCTGCATTTCCTATTGTGTGTATGTTGGTGTACATGTTGTCCTGTGGGTGTCACCTGGGGGCAGCCACCCCCAGGCTGTGCACGTGTTCATGGGGACAGGATCCTGGGTGTTACGTGTACATGACCACTGTGATGTGCAACTGTTCATATCTGTGCATGTGCCATGGTCACATTTCACGGTGGTGTATGTGTATGTCATGTCACATACCCCGTGAGTCCCATGTGGGACGGTATGTTTGAGCCAGGGTGTCCCAGTGGCACAATAGTGATAGTCCTCCACAGTCTGTGTGCATGTAGTGTTTACAATGTCTCTGATTTCATGTGCACAATGGGAGACAGTCTCCACATCCACGTTGTGTGTGCATGGACTTTGATGTTGTGCGTGTGTGTGTCACAGACGTCCATGTCTGTCCTGCAGAGGCAAGTGGAACCACTACCTGTGGGGGTCATGGTTGTTTTGCTGTGGTGTATACATGATACTCCATGTAATGCCAGTGTCCATGTGGCAATACAGGGTCCCTGGGAATGTACCTGTCATTGAGCTGTGATGCCTGGGGCACATCTGTCCTCACATGTCACTGTGGGGGTGATTGTGACATGGCAGCAGGAGATGGGAACTGTGACACGGCCTCATGATATCCAATGGGCCAACCTGGGACTTATTGATGCCACTTGTTGAACCGTGATGACAGATGTTGGCCATGTATGTACCATACATGTCCTTACGGAACTGCACACTTCATGTAGTTGTGCCTCATAATGATGTATGATGTGATATTGAGTGTGTTCAATGCCGCATATGTGGGGTGACTGACAATCTTGCTTTCTTCTCCTCTGCACTGCAGGGCTCCTGCTGTCCATAGACCATTCCCAGACCTGGCAACGATGGTGGAACGGGACAGCATCGGACGGTACCGCTTCACCAGGCAGCTGATTGAGGATTTGGCAGTGCAGTTGTCCCCACATTTGCAGGCTGGCCGGCCGTATCCTACAGCGCTGACCCCCAAGGTGAAGGTGATGGCAGCCCTACACTTCTTTGCCACCGGTACCTTTCAACATACTGTGGCGACTGCTGGTGGGATGTCACAGACCATGTTCAGCCGTATGCTCCGCGATGTTTTGGAGGCAATGTTGCTATACCTGAACCGGTACATCTATTTCCCTAGACTGCAATGACTCACTGACGTGAAGACTGACTTCTATGCCCTGGGGAGGATGCCGCATGTCATTGGCTCCATTGATGGGACACATGTGGCTTTGGTACCACCACAGGCCCAGGAGCAGGCCTACCGTAACCGCAAACACTACCACTCGGTCAATGCACTGGTGGTGTGTCTTGCAGATATGACCATCTCACACGTGTGTGCCCGTTTCCCTGGTTCAGCACACGATGCCTTTGTGATGAGGAGTAGTCGCATCCCCAGGATGATGGCACAGATGCAGAACCAGCGTGCCTGGCTTGTCGGTGTGTACTGACTTTATACCATTGTGTGTGATCTGATCTGTAGTATTCCGCCCACTTTTCCAAGTCAGCTAATATGTACTTGTCTGTCCGTAGGTGACTCGGGATACCCCAACATGCCGTGGTTGCTGACACCCCTCAGGAACCCTGTGACACCAGCCCAGATGCGCTACAATGAGGCACATGGTCGGACCAGGAGAGTGATTGAGCGGACATTTGGTCTCCTGAAAAGCCGCTTCCGCTGCCTGGACAAGACAGGAGGGTCCCTCCCATATGCCCCAGCGAAGGTGTGCAAGATTATCATCGTCTGCTGCATGCTCCACAACCTGGCAGTGCGGAAGGAGTTGCCTCTCATCCAGGATGACAATGACCAACATCCGCAACCTGTGGAGGATCCTGGCCTGGACCACGATGCCAGTGATGATGATGATGATGGTGATGTCCGCACACAGCTCATCACCAACTTCTTTAGCTGAATGTGAGTATCCTGAGGTGTCATGTCAATGATGTGAGTTGGCATGATATGTGTAGGTGGTGCTCTGGTGCTGTTGGAGTGTGTCCATGGGCTACTTGACTGGATGTGTGTAGCGATGTGTGCTTACAGGTGGTCTGTACTCCCCAACAGTGTTGACATGCTAACTTGGTTCTGGGTGGGTATCTTGTAACATGTATTGTGCATGAGTTTTGCTGTTCTGTCCTGTTCTCCATTGCTTTTGACTGTGTGTCATTTCTGTCCTTCACAGGGTACTTTCAGATTCGTTTGGTCAACTGTGTCCACCGACGACGTGATTGTACTTCCAGGGTGGTAGCTGTTGTGTCCCTACAGGTGATGTGCGCCACACCCATGGGCTTACTTCCTTCTACAGTTGTTGACTGTGTACCCGCTGCCAGGTGGGATTACCTTGCATCTGTAGTGGTTACGACATGTTGCAACTGTGTAATAAACCTGTGCTTCACTTTGTGATGTGCGTTGTCTGTGGTCACACATTTGACTGCCATTTGCTTACTGCACCTGTGGGCTACTTGACTACAACTGGGAATAGGTGTGGTGTCTGTGCATTGCACCGTCTTTCCTGGCAACATCAGTGTAGGCAATGAGTCAGATGGCCTAGGTGTGTATGTGTTGTGTAGCCCTGGTGGTGTGTCTCCCTCATATGTGTCACGTTGCCATTACTCACATGCCTGTGTTGTACTTGCTGTTGCAGTTCGCATACACAGTGTAATTTTGAGGTTCATCATCCCCATGACAGCACCCACGTTGGAATCACAACAGAGGCAAGTATGGTGTATTAGTGTGTTTATTGTGATACATTTGTGTGAATAGTGCATAGGATGGTTAGTGCTCTACATTTATATTGCAATCAGAAGTTCCTAGATGAATTGAAAGTCCTGGTAGACAAAATCCCCAGTATCGGGGCCACAGTTGTCTGAGACATTGGTCCAACTTGTACTCCCCATGTCATGTGTGGGAGTTGTGTTGCCGTCAACAGGGTGAACAGTTTGTGCACAAAGGTGAACATCCAGAACAGGTTCAGGCTTCCTGGGGTTGCACTTGGCCATCGGCCTCTCACTTGCCCCTCCTCAGACGACCCTCTTCTTTGGGGGGCCCCTCAAGTACAGGCTGCTGCGGTGCAGGGGACTCTCCGCCAGAGTCATCCTCCCTCCCTGTGGCAGTTGCAGTTTGTTCAGCACCAGATGTTGTTGGCACACAGGGAGGTGTAGACTGGTTGCTGTTCATCTGGCGGAGGCATTGTAATATGTCCCTGTGCACCGCCGTCATCTCTTGCAGTGTGTCCCACTTGGACTCCACGCGGGACATGTGTGAGTCCAAGCGGGCCTGATGGGCAGCCTGCTGCTGTTTCATGTCTCTGAGGAGCCCCACTACCTGGCTGAGATCTCCGGTGCTGGACTGGTACGCATCTGCTATGTGTGCCAGTTGTGGGTCATCATGCACACCAGACACCTCTGCAAGCAGCGACCTCTGTCTCCCACCCCTGCCGACATGTGCAGTGCGTGCAGTGGCATGCACAGATGACCCTGGTCCCCCTTGGGGGTTGGTGGTGGTGGTGGTGTCCATGGCCCCACGTTGGTCCAGGGTCCCTGTGCTGGTGGTGCTCCTTGTTCTGTCCATGTCGGCAGGGATGGTATTTGTGGTGACAGTCGTTGGAGGGGTGGGTGCAGGGGGTGCAGCTGGTGGTCCTGCTGGTGCTGCAGCTGGTGGTCCTGCTGGTGCTACATGATGACTTGCACCGGAGGTGCCAGGTTGGTCTTCTTCATCCGAGGAGGGCAGAGGCTGTTCGACACCAGTGAGCTCCGTATCCTCTTGAGCCTGGGACTGGGACTCCTCAGCGTCTGCTGCTGTGTCCCCATCATCACCTGTTTTTGGGAGACACACACAATGTATGTTATGTTTCTGCAGGCATCAATGGTTGACACACCTGACAGTTGTGACTGTGCCTCTGGGTGCGGGCCTGTACATTGCATTGTCCTAAGTTGTCACAGTCAGGGGTTGATATTGGTGTAGCACATTGTCCTGCATTATTTGGGCATGTCTATGTATTTGTTGGGGTGTGAACATGGTCTGCATTGGTTGTATTTGGTTGACAGCCGGCCCTCCTTCCCACCCAGCCAGTCATTTATCCCACCATGGACTGTGCTTGCATTGCAGGGAGTGAAAGTTGTCTTTCAGGATGTCAGTCAGTGGTGTCCTGCTGTTGGTTGTTGCACAGTTGCCAGCAGGGCCTTGTGCTCCCCACAGCAGTAGCCAGTGTCAGCCATCTTGTGAATCCTTTTCCACTCCCTGTGATGTGAGCATGGTTGTGGGTGGTGTTGATGGGCCAGTTGTGAGGCTGAGCAATATCTGTGCCTACTACTCCCATCATGCTATTGCCTCCACCCCCCTTCCCAGCATGCCCATCCTTCCTTCCTTTTGACTCTGCTTCCCTGTGGGGTGGGCTGCCTGTGCTGACAGGAAGGCTGACAGTGTTGTCCTTGCGTTTGTTTGGCTACAAGTCCCAGGTGTGTCCCTGTGCTTCACACAGCATTACCCAGGGTGGTGGTTCTTTGTGGGATCTTGAGTTAGGATGTGAGGCATTGCATTCTCCCAGGTGGGTTATGTGGAGTTTGTGTTGAGGGGGTGTGTGAGGGGAGGTGCTTGTGACTATGGTCAGTGCTGCGAGTCCTCCTTCCCACCCAGCCAGATATCCCACCATGGAATGTACTTGCATTGCAGGGAGTGGAAGTTATCTTTAAGGATGTCAGTCAGTGGTGTCCTGCTGTTGGTTGTTGCACAGTTGCCAGCAGGGCCTTGTGCTCCCCACAGCAGTAGCCAGTGTCAGCCATCTTGTGAGTCCTTTTCCACTCCCTGTGATGTGAGCATGGTTGTGAGTGGTGTTGATGGGCCAGTTGTGAGACTGAGCAATATCTGGCCTACTACTCCCATCATGCTATTGCCTCCACCCCACTTCCCAGCATGCCCATACTTCCTTCCTTTTGACTCTGCTTCCCTGTGGGGTGGGCTGCCTGTGCTGACTAGATGGCTGGGAGTGTTGTCCTGGCAGTTGTTTGGCTAAAAGTCCCAAGAGTGTCCCTGTGCTTCACACAACATAACCCAGGGTGGTGGTTCTTTGTGGGATCTTGAGTTAGGATGTGAGGCATTGCATTCTCCCAGGTGGGTTCTGTGGAGTTTGTGTTGAGGGGGTGTGTGAGGGGAGGTGCTTGTGACTATGGTCAGTGCTGCGAGTCCTCCTTCCCACCCAGCCAGATATCCCACCATGGAACGTGCTTGCATTGCAGGGAGTGGAAGTTGTCTTTCAGGATGTCAGTCAGTGGTGTCCTGCTGTTGGTTGTTGCACAGTTGCCAGCATGGCCTTGTGCTCCCCACAGCAGTAGCCAGTGTCAGCCATCTTGTGAGTCCTTTTCCACTCCCTGTGATGTGAGCATGGTTGTGAGTGGTGTTGATGGGCCAGTTGTGAGGCTGAGCAATATCTGTGCCTACTACTCCCATCATGCTATTGCCTCCAACCCACTTCCCAGCATGCCCATACTTCCTTCCTTTTGACTCTGCTTCCCTGTGGGGTGGGCTGCCTGTGCTGACAGGATGGCTGGGAGTGTTGTCCTGGCAGTTGTTTGGCTAAAAGTCCCAAGAGTGTCCCTGTGCTTCACACAACATAACCCAGGGTGGTGGTTCTTTGTGGGATCTTGAGTTAGGATGTGAGGCATTGCATTCTCCCAGGTGGGTTCTGTGGAGTTTGTGTTGAGGGGGTGTGTGAGGGGAGGTGCTTGTGACTATGGTCAGTGCTGCGAGTCCTCCTTCCCACCCAGCCAGATATCCCACCATGGAACGTGCTTGCATTGCAGGGAGTGGAAGTTGTCTTTCAGGATGTCAGTCAGTGGTGTCCTGCTGTTGGTTGTTGCACAGTTGCCAGCAGGGCCTTGTGCTCCCCACAGCAGTAGCCAGTGTCAGCCATCTTGTGAGTCCTTTTCCACTCCCTGTGATGTGAGCATGGTTGTGAGTGGTGTTGATGGGCCAGTTGTGAGGCTGAGCAATATCTGTGCCTACTACTCCCATCATGCTATTGCCTCCAACCCACTTCCCAGCATGCCCATACTTCCTTCCTTTTGACTCTGCTTCCCTGTGGGGTGGGCTGCCTGTGCTGACAGGATGGCTGGGAGTGTTGTCCTGGCAGTTGTTTGGCTAAAAGTCCCAAGAGTGTCCCTGTGCTTCACACAACATAACCCAGGGTGGTGGTTCTTTGTGGGATCTTGAGTTAGGATGTGAGGCATTGCATTCTCCCAGGTGGGTTCTGTGGAGTTTGTGTTGAGGGGTGTGTGAGGGGAGGTGCTTGTGACTATGGTCAGTGCTGCGAGTCCTCCTTCCCACCCAGCCAGATATCCCACCATGGAACGTGCTTCCATTGCAGGGAGTGGAAGTTGTCTCTCAGGATGTCAGTCAGTGGTGTCCTGCTGTTGGTTGTTGCACAGTTGCCAGCAGGGCCTTGTGCTCCCCACAGCAGTAGCCAGTGTCAGCCATCTTGTGAGTCCTTTTCCACTCCCTGTGATGTGCGCATGGTTCATGGTGGTGTTGATAGGACAGTTGTGGGGGTGAGCAATATCTGTGACTACGACTCCCATGATGCTATTGGCTACACTGACTTGCCCAGCATACACAGAATTCCTTTCTTTCAGTGGTCTTCACTGTGTGTTGGTGTTGTAGTGGTGGCTACATGTCTGGATGTGTTTGTTAGTTATATTTGTGCCACTGCCTAGCTGTAGTTGTAGTTGTGTTTGTACATGTGATGACACAGTTAAATGTAACTTTGAGATGGCATGTGTTGTGTTTATCTGACTGACATACACATTTTGGGATGATTCTGTTCTGGTTGCTGTGTAATTGCTAAGAGTGCATGGTTTGACTCTCCCCTTGACAGTGATGTGTGTGTGTATTGTGGCAGAATATTGTGTACATTTGTTGTGTACTCACCAGGCTCTGGGATGTTTTCTAGTCCATAGACGCTCACTGGCGGAAGGATGGCCCGCACCTTCTCCTCCCAGGGCCTGAGGTATACTGGCTTGGCAGGAGGGCCACTGCCGGTGTATTGGCTCAGGAGGTAGTCCTTCTTCAGCAGCTCCCGTACCCTCCTGCGCACGTCATACCACCTGTTCTGGATGTCAGTCTTTGTGCGCAGACATGGTGATTGTGCATTCACCCTGTTGATGATCCTCTCCCACATCTTTGTTTTCTGGGAGATGGGTGTCTGTTGGACCAGTGCGCCAAACAGCTGTGGCTCTACCCTGAGGATCTCGTCTACCAGGACTTCCAATTCACAATCTAGGAACTTGTGATTCTTCTTTGGGGGCATGGTGATGGGTGGTGATGGTGAGTAATGTGTGTGTTGGTGTGCAGGTGAAGGTGTGTGAGTGTGTGTTTTGCTGGGTGTATGTGAGGTAGCTATTTGTTGGTGTGCTGATGGTGTGTGGCTTGTGTGAGGGATGAGCTGTGGGTGTATGGTTGCTGTCTGTTGAGTGCTGGCAGTAGAATAGCATTTGCAAAGGATCATGGTTGGGATTTGTGTCCTTTATATGGGTGGAGTTGTGGGTGTGTCTTTGTTCTCTGTCCCCACCCCCCCAGTATTTATTAGCTTTGTAATTGCTTGTTTGGCCTTTTTTTGTGTATTTTTCCTTAGTACTTTCTGTGCATGTTGGAAACGTTCTTGTGACCGAGTCAGACCCTGTAGTTGTCTCGTACGGTCTTCTCCGTTTCGTTCACGCTGTGTTTGTGCTATTTTCTATGCTGCGTACGCGTCGGTCGCGGTGTTTTGTGTTACTTCGGCTCGCAGTTTTGTATGCGTGTCGGTCGTACGGCTTGTCCTCCGTACGACTCGGTTGTGGTTTTCGCGCCTTGCATCGTACTTTGCGGTTTGGAGTTAGCGTGTACGTTTCGGTTGGATTTGTTCCGGGTGCGTGTCGGTCGGTTCGATTCGTGTGTTTTTCCGGCCGGATTGCTGTTTTCCATGCGGCTCGGTCGTTCGGCTTGGGTTCCGTACGTGTCGGTCAGATTTTGCACGCTTTGCATCGTACTTGGCGTGTCGGGCGCCACAGGTACGTGTCGGTCGGAATTCATTCCGGCTCCGAGTCGGTCGGTGCTTTTTCCGGCCCGAATCGGAATCGACCCCTGAATATCTATTTGATAAGCTCACTGATGGATGCGTACTTAATATCCTATCAGAGGCTATATCAGGCACTTTCACAACATTGCCCGCCCCCCCTATTGAGGAACTTACAGAACTGAGCGCTTCTGCCGATAGACTGCCCTGGCCCACGTCCTTTAATATGTCGCCTACTGAGGCAGTAGAGGTGGACATGACTTTATAATAGGTTTTAAGCGAGGGCGTAATTTTAACCTTAGAGGGAAAAACCCTCTTACCACTTCCTTTTCCCTTGCCAACGTCAGCCTCTTTGCCTTTTAGGTTGGCGCCATCATCCGTAATGGGCCCTTTATGCCTGCGCTGTCGCGTAGATGTTTTTACTTCAGAGATTCCTGGGGGGGTTCGTGGAAACAGACTGGGTTTGATAATGTCGTTATTAAAGGAGTGGGCAACTCTTGTCCGTAAGGTGTATCTATTTATTTTTGGTACATGGTTATCTGCTGCCACCGGCCCACCTAGCTTGCCAGCTTCTCCTGTCTCCATACACTTATCTTGTATCTTACCCTGTGCCTCTCTTGCCTGAAATTTTTTCCTAGTTTGAAGACTATATAGGCCAAGCGCCGGGGATGTTAAGGCTTCGATTTTGGTACCCCCTGGAAGAAAGAAGAATTTCTTCTTACCTTCATTACTGCCCTTAACATATGGGTCCTCCGGAGATATGTGGGACCAAACTCGGCGACACCCTACCTGAAGGTCTGCAACTGCTCCCGGAACACTGCAGACACGGGGGGTTGGAGGCACGCATACGCTGGTGCTGGCTCTGCCTCCCGCGACTCGGAACAGGAAAAGAGCCGAATTTCGTCTCCACCGAGTTTGGGCTGCTTCCTCCCAGCGCCAGCCACAAACCACGCCAACCGCTCCACTCTCCCTACCGCCGATATCGGAGTGTCCAAAACCGGGAGAAATCAACTCCAATTGCATATCCTCAGGTACAGGGGGGGGGACAAATAAAGGGGAGAGAAGATACAAAAAAAACTCCTCTAGCAGGGATCCATAGCTACTTAATAGGACCCGAGGGGGAGCCGAGCCGCGGCCGTTTAGCTAGCGGCCGCCATGTTCCTCCTACTAGCTAGAAGTAAAAATAAACTCTAATATAATTAACGTAAACAATTTTCTACCCCATCTACAGAAATTACAACTGTGAAACTCAAAAAGCAGCAAATAAAGCCATCAACAAAACTGAAAAAACAATAATGTAAGTATTTTCTTTAAATTACTAATAAAACAAGCATATTTATAAATGACAAAAGCATATTTACTCAACACATATGTATATATCTTCACAGATATACCCTAGAAATGGCTGAAGGAGCAAGCTTTATTACATCGCAAAAGGGAAAATTAATGCTTTGCTACATCGGGTATACCTACACCCAAGAAAAGGTGAAAGATAATAAGACACATTGGAAATGTAGCAAATACTATTCAACTGCATGTTATGGTCAAGCTACAACTATAGATAACAACGTTGTGAATGTTAGAGAGCACAACCATCCACCCAATGTGACAGAATTAGAAGTAAGGGAAGCCTTAGAAACAATTCGAGAAGCAAGCACAGGCTCCCAACAGACAAGCACTGAAATCTTGAAAAATGTGTTGACAAAAGTACCGGAACATGTCACAGGATAATTGCCCTCTATCCCCAACCTTAAACGATTAATCGCTAAAACTAAAAGAGCTTCCGATCCAACTCCACCCACCCCCAAACCTTTCAAGAAATTGAAATACTGCCTGAATATACTATTACCCACAAAGAGGACAAATTCTTGATATATGACAACCAAAGTAAAGATAAAAGAATTCTTGTTTTTGCAACGAATAATAACTTGCAAAAATTGAAACACTGTGAAACATGGATGATGGACGGAACTTTTAAAGTGTGTCCAAAACCATTTTACCAACTTTACGCCATTCATGGTGAATTTCAGGAAACTAATATTCCCTTCATTTATGCATTCCTGCCAAATAAAAATAATCCCACCTATATTGAACTATTAACAACAATAAAAGATTTAACTGATAATTATTATCCCCAAAGGATAATAATAGATTTTGAACTAGCTATGATTCAAGCTATTCTTAAAATATACCCATATACTGCAATTCAAGGGTGTTACTACCACTTTAATCAAAGTATGTGGAAACACCTCCAAAAATCTACCTTAAGTATAGAGTACTCTACTAACAGCAACTTTGCATATCAAATTAAAAAATTGATTGCACTAGCATACGTGCCAACAACAGAAGTAGCAAATTATTATAACTTGTTAATAGATAGTCCTTTCTACCGCATTAATGAAACGAAATTAAGTCCCTTGTTAGATTACTTTGAGGACACCTGGGTGGGGAGGTTACATCGTTCAGGTCACCATAGACAACCAAAATTCCAAATTCCCTGGTGGAATATCTACGCCAGCACTATTGCACAAAAAGCAAAAACTAATAACGTGGTAGAAGGATGGCATAATGCCTTCCAGGCCACAATAGGGAGAGGGCAACCAACACTACACAAACTAATACAATCAATAAAAAAGAACAAAGTTAAATAGGACCAAAACTGAGTAAACAAACAATTAATATGTACGAATACTTCCAACAAAAAACGAGAATGTATCCAAATATACAAGATCTAGAATACATAGACATGATAGCAAAATCTATTCTTTAATGTAAAACAAATATCAAACATTAAAAACATATCAAGCACACAAAGTATTTTTATTTTTATATTAGTTAAATTATGTCATGAAATTTTCTATATAACTCAATATCATATAACATAATATAACTGATAAAAAAATGAAAATCACAAATAAACATTGCCCACCCTCAATAATATTAAAAACAACTTACAGTTGTGTAGCTGTAGAATATCCTCAAAATAGATTAAATAAAAAACAATCCAAAGCAAAAATAATCCATGTACTAACGAAATACCCCAAAAAATGTAAAAATACAACTGTAGATAAAAAATCCAACGCAGCAATCCTCTCGATAAAGAAACCATAAAAACCCGAAAATATATAGCTGTAAAAAACGCTCCAACAACCCACAATTTCCTTTATTTAAAAAAAAAAACACGTGGACAACTCCATCTGTTCACCGAAGCCCGAACCTGTAAATAGAAGCAAACAACACCCACCCATAACAAATATATAAACCCACAAATCGAAATAACAACATATAATAAATATAAACACACATAGTAAAATAATAAGTAAAATTACATTGCATTCTAATAACATTGGATAGTAAATAAAACACGAAATCACTAACCTACGCAAACAACACGTAACTTTCGTAAAAACGTTTAAATAACACTATACAAATACATTGACACTACCACTAACTTAACACTACCTTAAAAATAACTTAAAAGTAAACTTACTGGAACGGAGACGAAGCAGCTCCCAACCGCGAGGTTCCGTCTTCATAAATGACCCAAACAACGAAGTAGATAGTTCAAAAAGTGAATAAAGGAAAATAAAATGGCGGCATAATTAAAACAAAAATAGGACTAACTCCCCATAGGAATAAATGGAAAATAATAAAAAATGCTTTAAAAATGTTTAAAAATGTTTAAAAATGTTTAAAAATGTATATCTATATTTTTTTAAACAATGTTTAAAATAAACATATAAAAAATTTAAAATATACATTAATTATTTCATTATAAAAAATTATAATATAATAATTAATGTGTATTAAAATATATGTTTTTTACATACACTTTTAATTTCCAAATATTATACAAATGTTCAAAAATATATATGTACTTTTCAAAATATCAATGGAAAAAAATTGTAAATTATTTAACATACTAAATTTTATTTTATTAAAATAAAATTTAATATGCTATATAATAAAACATAATGTAATACAATGTACAATGTATATATATTCCAACTCCTGAACTTTTGTAAATTATGATATAAAAATGTAAAAAAAAGTTGATAAATATTTGGATGTTCGAATTAAAAAATATTAAACAATACAAAAGATACTGTATATTAATGTAAAATTTATACTGTTTTACTTTACCATTATATATGTATACCCAAAAAATGTAAAATGTTTAAAAACAGTCAAATACATTTGTACATCAATGTAATAAAATATAATTTGTTGAACATATCTAAACAAATGCTACATTTATTATCTCTTGCAATGTTGTAATAAATTGTAAATAAAAATTAAATGTCATAATTTACTATTCTAACTGCAACTCCAAAAATACATATGGGAAAGTGCTGGATGGTAAACCATAATAATTTACTATTCTAACTCCAAATCCAATTAAACTCTGGGAAAGTGCTGGATAGTAAACCATAATAATTTACTATTCTAACTCCAAATCCAATTAAACTCTGGGAAAGTGCTGGATAGTAAACCATAATAATTTACTATTCTAACTCCAAATCCAATTAAACTCTGGGAAAGTGCTGGATAATAAACCATAATAATTTACTATTCTAACTCCAAATCCAATTAAACTCTGGGAAAGTGCTGCATAGTAAACCATAATAAATTACTGTTCTAACTCCAAATCCAATGAAACTCAGGGAAAGTGCTGGATAGTAAACCATAATAAATTACTATTCTAACTCCAAATCCAATGAAACTCAGGGAAAGTGCTGGATAGTAAACCATAATAAATTACTATTCCAACTCCAAATCCCCAAAAACTCATGGAAAGTGCTGGATAGTAAACCATAATAATTTACTATTCTAACTCCAAATCCAATTAAACTCTGGGAAAATGCTGGATAATAAACCATAATAATTTACTCTTTTAACTCCAAATAAATATAAATAGTAAACAATAAATATTTATTATCCACCCTTTCATTTACAGTATGAATAAATATATATACTTAAAACTATATATATGAAATTACTAGAAATGTTCTTTCTACATTTAAAAATAAAAAAAGTAAATGATAAAAAAATGAAAAATCCTTTATTATTATTAGTATTTTTACAAATTTGAAATATAAATATATATTTTTTTATATTAAACTATTTCATTATTAATTATATTAATAATAAACAATTATAATAATTACAAAACATTTCCAAATATAATTTAAATATTATAAAAATTAAATATTTATCTACATTTACATTAAGATTTTTATAAATTTCTCTTTAAAATTTAAATTAATATATTTTGACTTCTAACAAATATATTATCTTCATATATTTTATAATTAAATTTGTAACATCCAAATATTAAATTAATTAATTTCGAGAATATTCAATATTTAATGATTTTAAAAAAACAATAATAAATATTTAAGGGGCCCATTACGATACCCGGCGTAAAAAAATCCGCCAGGCATGGAAGCGTCAAAAATCCGCCCGCACACACCGCCTGAACACCGACCACGCCATTACGATTACACAAACCGAAAACCGCCATCGGCGGAAAAATCACACAAAATACCGCCCGCCAACGTCCGAGTCGGAGTCAAACCGCCCGCCACGGACGGAAACACGCACGACAACACAAAACCGCCCGCCCTCACGGCCGACACACCGCACGTGAAATTACGATCGCACCGACATGAGCGCGGAAAAACCACAAATATACCGCCCGCCAGCGCAAACAACGCCGATGAGAATCGACACGGCAGAAGCCATGGCGCCCACGTACCTGCACAGAAACCATCCGCACACAAAACCAATAGCACACAACATGGCCAACAAGTCCACACAGCAAGGCACGCACAAATACACAAGCACAGTACACATCCCGAAAACACCCCCGGACAAACAAAAAATACAAAGGCCAGAACCCCAGACACAACACACCTGAAAACAACAGACCATGAGGACACACCCACATAGGTGAGTACAAAAGCAGCACTCCCACAGACCACAACCCCTTGCTACATTGCAAACCAGAGAGGAGAGGAGAGGACACAGTGACACAGCAAGGACAGCAGCACACCACAGAAACGCACACATCACAACCACCACCACCACCACCACCAAACACCACCACCACCACCACCAAACACCGGCACCACAAACCCCTGCACATTACACAACACACACCGCACCAGCACCACAAACACCATGGCACCACAAAGAATGCCCAAGTACACGCCCATTGAGCTGACGGTCATGGTCGACGAGATCATAAAGGTGTACCCACAAATCTATGGGAACATGGTCCAGCACACACCACTAGCCACCAGAAACAGAATGTGGAACCGGATCGTAGACCAGGTCAATGCAGTCGGGACCCTGCCCAGGAACAGAGGTGAAATAAACAAACGTTGGAATGACGTAAAGAGCCTGGTCAAGAAGAAGGAGGGCAAAAACAGAGAGCTGGCTGCCGTCACTGGCGGAGGGAATCCCGCGCTCTTTAAGACCTTCAAAGCGTGGGAGGAGAAGGTGCGAGTCGTAATACATCCGGAGATTCTCGCCGGATTAGCAGGGGGAGTGGAGGCTGGTAAGTACAAACTAATGTATACCAGCACACCGCTATGTACTCACATGCGCAACCACCATGCCACAGCTCCCAGGGACAAACACCCCCATGTCCAGCACACAATACACAACACATCACACACACATGCAACAGACACCACCACACACAGCCCAAACAGAACAACTGTAACATACGTGGGGACATGTGTACACTCAGCCAGCCACGTAACCACCAACAGGTCCCCAAACATGCCAGAAGCGCCACAACGAGCACCCACCACACCCATGTGTCCGCCACAGCTGCACTAACCGACAAGTAACAGGTAAGTGGCAGAAACACAAAGTGCAGTGGGTGGGAGGGTGGACAGCCCAAGTACAACACACACCAGGCCCCAGTCCCACAGCACAGCAAGGAGGAGCATCCCCCACACCCCACAGCCACGTGTCAGCCACCGCAGTGCACAACGACAGCCGAAAGGCAGACATCACGGTCCACAGCAATCGGTGTCAGTGGGTGTCCAGCCACCCCACGACCCACAACACCCCCCACCCCCACAGACCTGCAACATGGAGCACCCCCGCTTAGAGCCATGTGGCATCCAGTACAGTGCACGCACGAACAACTTGCAGGTGGGAAACTGGACAGGGCTGGATTACTGGAGGCATGAGGACCATAACACGACCAACACATGGGACATGTCACGTAGCAGACGAACACGCAGCACCGCCCACCGTCACGAACAAGTGAACAATGTGCACACGGACATGAACAACAGACTCACACCCCACATGACCCATCACATACATAGCAACACCCAAGGAGCCACGTCTGCATGCACAAGCCACACTGAATATAGTACCACACGGCAGCCACTGTGCAACTCATCACACACAACCGAAACACCATTGAAGTCCTGTCCATGTAGCCCCTACTGCCTGTCAACCACACACCCCACAACTACGCCTATGTAAGACAAACAACACTAGACGCAACAGAGCGGAACAACATATATGCACACGAACACCACTGAACCCATCAAACACACAGACACACCATGCACATACAACATACCATCCATCCGTCAGCCCCAGTCTCATGAAAGGCATGTCATCCGCACAGCTGCCACACATACAGCAGTCACGCTAAGATACATGCCCATGACCAACCATGTGCCAGAAGTCAATGAAGCGCACGACACACTGTGAGCAACAACACACAACATGGGCCACACCCCCCGAGCACTGCAGTGATGCACATGGCACAGGGCAGCACGCACACCAAGGAGATGGGACAACTGCAATACGTTGGCTGGCACACAACCATCACTCACTCATAACGATGCGTCCAATGCCATGTCCAGTAATCACAACAGACAGCAAATATGCAGGCCATGTCAAGCATGCACACACCTCAAACCATGCACTGTCATGCTGCCACAACACATGTCACGTTCGGCACCCATGGCTCACAGCATGTACCCCAAAAGCATATTCCATCCCAAATGCGAATCTGGGGCATGGCCCCCATGTTGCCATATGCGTTCCTAAGCGTTCCATTTGAACCCCAAAAGCATATTCCATCCCAAATGTGAATCTGGGGCATGGCCCCCATGTTGCCATATGCGTTCCTAAGCGTTCCATTTGAACCCCAAAAGCATATTCCCTCCCAAATGCGAATCTGGGGCATGGCCCCCATGTTGCCATATGAGTTCCTAAGCGTTCCATTTGAACCCCAAAAGCATATTCCCTCCCAAATGCGAATCTGGGGCATGGCCCCCATGTTGCCATATGCGTTCCTAAGCGTTCCATTTGAACCCCAAAAGCATATTCCCTCCCAAATGCGAATCTGGGGCATGGCCCCCATGTTGCCATATGCGTTCCTAAGCGTCCCATCTGAACACCAAAAGCAAAGTACAAACCAGACCCAGGATGGGCCAGGAGCCCGCATACACCAGAGTCACAATAAGTAGGGGCACAGCAACACACCCATCGGCATGGCCAATCCGTCCCATGCCACATGTGCACAGCACACAGTCCCATTGCCAAGCACACACAACTACAAATGCTACAGCCACACACACGCCTCCGGGAAACCCATGTACGAGATTGCACGAACTGTTAATGTCAGACGACAACTACATACTTCGCCAGGTGCAACACAATAACAAATCTCATTCTCTCCACAGGTGACGAACTGCTGGATGCTGGGGATGGAGCCAGCAGCCAGCACAGCCAGCCGACAAGCCCCCACGAGGACACACGGATCTGGAGGATCTGTCCTCCTCTTCGGACACGGACCACCAAGCAGGCCCATCTGGTGTGGCAGGGCCCAGCCGCTCCCCAGGACCCCTCCTACCCACCAACCCATCATCCAGGGCTGCTGAACATTCCCAGCCCCCTGCTGCCACTGTCGTTGCGGCCACACCCACGGTCATTGCGGCCACACCCACGGTAATTGCGGCCACTACCATTGCCGCAACCGCCACCATCGCCGCACCGACCACCACCGCCGCCACCACCACCACGTCTTCGCTGGCACCAGCCCCAGCGCAGGTGGTGGCCCGGCCGACTGGATCCACCCTGGGAGCCACAGCGAGGACCGTGGTGAGCAATGTGGCTAGTGGGCAGGCCGGTGGCAGCAGGACTGGTAGGAGGAGCAGGGTCAGGGAAACGCCAGCCTCCCCTGGGAGCCATGCCCTGCCTCAAATGGCCAGAGTCCTTGGGGCCTATGAAGAGGCCCAAGGACAATGGGTCCGGTCTGCTTCAGACACGCGTGAGGTGCTGGGGGTGCTGAGGTCCATGGACGCCCGTATGGGCCAACTCGTGGACCTCATGGGCCAGCTGGTGGTGGCGGTGAGGTCACTGCCAGGGACAGCAGCTCCCCTCCGCCACAACCTGCCGGGGCGCAGGGTGGAGCAGCAGTGTCCAGTTCCCCTGCGTCCACAGCCAGTGAGCACACCTCAACCACCAGCATGTCGCAAGCAGGCACCCCCCTCGCAAACGTGGAAGGGGCCGTCCGAAGTGGAAACAGATCTCCCGGGAGGACTTCGCAAGCTCCAAACGCAAGTGAGGCAGCCAGCCAGCCTTCCGCCAGCCTTCCTTGACCAGCCACTGCATTGACTTGGACTACGATCCCACTCCACACAGCCATCTGGATGGCATGTGTGTGTTGGACTATGGACATAGAACCAGTGGGTACACCCTGATCATCACGCAGCCATGACCGACAGCTCATTGTCACTGCACGCACCACTTTTGTCATCACCTTACACACAATCACATGTCACAGTTTGTAATAAATGCACCTTTTTCACTAACTGCTGTTTGTGCCCTGTGTTTTATTTGTACGGAATACAACGGCCACCTTGGGCGGAAAGGCACCTGATGCGTGGCATGGCAATTGAATCCGGAGGGCCTGTAGGGACCTAGGGGTGGGAGACAGAACAGGAGCACATTCAATGAGTGTGTCACACACCCATCACACAGTACATGTCAACAACTACAAGCAATGTACACACATCGCACAGAGCAATAGGGCACAATGCCACAGCCACCAACAGTGGCATACTACCCTGGCCATGGAGCGTTGACACACAGCACGCAGTGAACAAACGGCCACCCTGACACAGCACACACACACCTGCACAGATACAGCCACATCAGCCGTCGTACATGGACACTCACCGTCAAGTGAAGTAGCGGGCGATGAGCTGCTGCCGCACATTACCAGCTTCCTCCTCTCCGCTGTCCTCCTCACTCGAGCTGTCCTGGTCTGCGGGCTGGGGCCCTGGTTGATCTCCATCATCCACGATGAGGGGGATCTGCTTCCGAATGGCCAGATTGTGCAGCATGCAGCACGCCACCACTATCCGGCACACCTTCTGTGGGGAGTACGCCAGCGCACCCCCGGTGCGGTCCAGGCACCTGAACCTGGACTTGAGGAGGCCAAAGGTACGCTCGACCACACGTCTGGTCCTCCCATGTGCCTCATTGTAGCGATCGTCTGCTGGGGTGCGAGGATTCCTCAATGGACTGAGCAGCCATGCCCCATTCGGGTACGCAGAGTCACCTGGGTGTGAGGGACACAGAGAACCGTTGCAATTCCAACTGGACAGGGGACAGCATCGCACAACCAGCACGCTACACCACTCCACATACTCACCGACAATACAGGCACGATCCTGTTGCATATTGGACATCAGTCGTGGCAAGATGCTGTTGCGCATTATGTGTGCGTCATGGGCCGAGCCTGGGAACTTTGCACACACGTGGGTGATCACCATGTCCGCAAGGCACACCACTTGCACATTCAGGGAGTGCGTGTGCTTCCTGTTGCAGTACAGGTGCTCAGTGGCCTGTGGTGGAACAAGGCCGACATGTGTGCAGTCAATGGCTCCAACGACGTGTGGGATTCTGCCAAGGGCATAGAATGCACCCTTCACTGCCGCCAATTCACGAGCCCTGGGGAAGCGGATGTACCTGTTTCGGTACAGCATCATGGCTGCCAGTACATCCCTCAGCACCTTGCTGAACATGGGCTGGGACATCCCTCCTCCAATGCCCACTGTGTGCTGGAATGACCCAGTGGCGAAGAAATGCATGGCGGCCATCACCTTAGCCGTGGGGGTGACAGCAGTCGGATACACCCTGCGGGGACGGAGATGGGGTTCTAACATGGCACACAGTCGATGCAGGCTTGGCCTGTCCAGCCGAAACTTCCTAATAACCTCTGTATCGTCCATGTCCGCCAGCAATTGGTATGGGCGGTCAATGTTCGGTCTCCGCCTAGGGACAATGGCAGAGGACACATGTCAAAGCAACACGACACATAGCAATTTCGCATACACATCACTGACATGACTGAGCAAGCACATGAGCCACAGCCCAGCTGTCAAGCTGGGACGGCACGGCCACAATACACTTACACAGGTCTCCCAACAATGGCAATGGCTAGTGATACAAACCACTGCCATGTGCATGCACATGGGGATCTAGGCCCCAATGACTTGCGGGGCGTGCTGATGGGGACTGACTGCATATCCGTCAAGCGGCAACGCCACGGCAACATGAATGTCTGCTGAGCATGGAACTGCTTCCGCGGCTGGATGAGTATGGCACACGACGACGACGATGTGGGCACAGGCTGAGCGGCCAAAACAAGTGGGACCTGTGGCACGAGGGGATATGAGACAGTAGTAGGTGTCAGCACTGCACCCTATGTACAGCACTGTACGGATCACACCTCCCGAAACATTGACAGGTGTCCACATTGACAGCCCCATGCCAAGACGGCTGTGTGCTTGCAGTCACACGTCACAGGTGAGAGGTTACATTGCACGTGCCAGGTGGCAGACGTACATAGTGGGAGCTGGCATGTGTGTGCATGTGTCTCCTGTTCAGGATCCACCAGATGGGCGCTGACTCTGTACTGACCATTGGACACAGCATGTTCCGTGGAAGGCTTGTGTGTGTGGGATGGTGGCACTGGATGTGCCTCCGTTGGGTGGGGGGCCATGCACAGGGCGGGTACGTCGATGATTGCGCATTGTTGGTCACGGTGGGTGCACCAACTGAAGATGTGTTGCCCTGTGTTCAATTCCTATGTCCGCATGATGATGGACTGTAGATGTGGGCAGACTACACATTGGTCGATGTGCTGTCTATATGCATGTGCCTTCACACCAGGCACAGCTGCCCCTGCACATGTGACCCCTGCTGGACTCGCTGCTGGGTCTGTGGAGCTGATGCACCTTCTGCGCGTGGGGCGGACAGCTCTCCTCACTTCCCTCATTGCGCATGTCATGACTTTGCCGCAGGTGACATGGATCATGGAGGGCCCACATGTACGCGTGGGTAGGCTACACATGATTGTACACTGGTCGCCACCCCAGTCAGTGTTTCGAATGGGAAGGTTGTCGTGCTGGTGGTATGTTCGATGTGGCGGATGGGCGGGCCTAGGTGCGGGCTTACATTCCGGACATGGGGGTAGTTGGATTGGCGACTAGTTGCAGTACACACGGGACACGTCTCTTCCTTTCCACATCTGGGTCATCCCTTGTACTTACTGACAGTGATACAGTCATCTTCGCCCCAGCCCTCATGTCCTCCCCTCGCTCCCCCAATATGCATGCTCACCTGCGAGGCTAGCGCCTGCACAGGCAGCCCCAAGCTCGCACCAGAGAGGGCAAGGAGTGTATGTGTGGGTCCAGTTGCACGAGTGGGCTGTCTCAGGGTATGATGTGTGGCGGGACGCCGTCCACCTACGTGGTGCCCCAAATGGAGACCCAGCCTGCATGGACTATGCATCACAGTCTTCGCCTTCCGGATCCGCCACCTGCGACACCCAGTGGCTGTGGCTGCCCTTGCGGCCAGGCCGCGTCCGTCTGTGGCTGATGGCCCACACATTCACTCTTTGGCCTCTCTGGGGAGGGCTCGGGGGTGGTGGCGCACGCGCTTGCACTTAGTCGCAATGGCATGTGGCGTGGTTGGTATGATGGGCAATGGATGGGATGGTGCGAGCCACCTCCCGTGACGTCAGTGCTGCTCGTGCTGTGGTGCGTCCCCTACACTTCCATGTGACTTGTGCCATGCTAGACGTTGAGGTTCTATTGCCTGCGTGATATGACCAGGAGGAGCGCGAGGAGACCTCTCACACACCATGCTCCACTGCCATCCCGTGCCCTGTATCGCCTGTGCGGATTGACTATGTTGGGGTTACACCTGGTCGACTGGGGCTGTGTGTGCCTTGTCAAGGGGCATGGCGGGCGCACAACAGGATCCAGCTTGTCCACAGAGGGTGGGCTGAGGTGCGCCTGGTACCGCTTTGTACGTGTGCCCGGCTGCTGTGCACACACGTGTTCACTCCCCCCGACAGGTGTCCTCTCACAATGCCCAGGGAAGCGGTGGTGTACTGTTCATGACCCCTCCCAACACGGCGTGCTCCAACTTGGCATGTGCGCATCTACCCGTCGCACCCACCCACCTGAGCACTGCGTCCATACGACTTCACACGACACATGTGTGTCTTCCACAGTAGTGCTACTCATTTGCGTTGACATCCAATACCAGTGGACTACATGGTCATGTCACGACTGCCGTGTACTTCACATACTCTCATCCTCTCTCATTCGTACTTGTGAAATGAGTCAGCGGAGACAGTTTTGGTTTCAAACATTATATTGAGTCTTCTGTCCTCTGTGATGCAGTATAGTGGACACTACTGGCAGCGGAATACATGTTGAGGATATACTGAGCATGATTGCAAATGGGATAGGGTGTGGGGTTACATGTGATTGGCTGTTGCATGTGGGATGTGGGCTTCAGAGTGACATCTGCTTGGCCAAGGCTGTGCTAATGTACATTTACGTATAGCTGCGGAGCTGCGGACTTTGACACAGACGGTATACATGTAGCCTACCAGACCGCTTGGCATCATGGGCACAGTCCATCTCAGTTCCATGTGACAGGTTTGCTGCGGTTGTTCCTCATGCACGCGTGCATGTGAGATGACATCAGGGCATGTGCTTGCGTGCATGCAGCGGCGTGCCACTTGTTGTTGCACTGTGGTGGTTACTGGACATGTCACAGTCACTGGGGTCGTGTTGTTGTTGTATGCACTTGTCGTCCATGCAAAGGTCCTGGTATGGGATTCCCGGGGCGGGGGTGGGAGGGGTGCAGCACCCACAGACTCCAGGCGACCTATTCATGTCCACTGAGCGGTGTGTGTGTCCATGGGCGCTGGATCCATGTCGTGTCCTGGTTGTTCGTGCAGTTCCGTCCATGTGGGTGCGATACACAGAGCCCATGCCACTGCCTCCCACGATGCATGCGGTGTTCCTGGATGTGATGGGCAACAGTGTGCATGTCCCGGTCATATCCGATGTCATGGCGATGTCGTTGATGGTGTGGTTACAGTTGCCGGTCGTTTGGTATGGCTGTTGTGGTGGTGACTGGCCAGTCCGTGCGGAAGCTAAGCATGGGTGCGGGGTTGGACATCATAGGTCACTCGGGGAACCTGCGTTGTGGTCCGACGAATTGACAGGTTGTCAGGTATGCGATGCCGTCCAGCAGGGCTTCCATGTCATTGGTGGTGTACATGTTTGCCAGCCAATGTAGCGGATGGTGGCTGTCAAGGTGTTGTTCGTAAGTTGTCCCTTGGAGGACCATGATGGGGCATGCTGGGTGACATTCGATGTAGCTGTTCTCGATGATCCGTCGTGTGGAGGCACAGTGGTCCCATTTCAGTGCGGGTGCGATGTTGGCCACATACGCCATGCCCCCATAGGCAGAGCAGGCCCTGTTGTGTGCGTCCAGAGGGAGGAGTAGTGGTAGCAGGTCCGCCTTCAGACATGCCGGGTTGGAGAGGCATATCTCGACGGGATGCTGGTATGGACACCTCCGACAGTAGAAGACGGGCATGACGCAGCTGAACAATGTGATGCGGTAAGTCAGTCGGTAACTTACGTTCAGCAGGGACAGGAGATCGCATCCCAATGTATGGAACAGGTTGGTTTTGTACAGCTTGAGCTGTTCGGCGTAGTTGGGTAGGTGTGTTGCGGTTGCCATTTCCCAGCAGTGCGTTGTGGTGGCGTGCTCCGGCTGTGTGTGCAGTCTGCAATGTGCACGCTCCGAGGTTGCTGTGAGCTCTGTGTAGTCGTAGGGAGACAGGACTTGTGTTCTGTTTGCTTGTTTGGAGGACACGGGCCCTCTTCCCACATGCTTCTCAGACAGTTCAAGGTCAGTGATGTGTGACTCCTTCCAATTAACTTGCATGTGGCCGACATGGGGGAGTGTTTTCTTCTTTCTTCCCCGTCCGTTGTGTGCTTCTGTGATATGCGCTATCTGCCCTGTGGTCGGTCTCCTCGGCATGCCTGTGTTGGTCTATTCTTGGACAATGGCTGTATTCACCGGCTTCTGTCGTAGGGCTGTGGTTTCGGATTTGGAATGGAAGGTCATTCAGTGCTGTCTGCTCTCCCTTGTGTGGGCGGCAGGCTGCCTTTCCGCTCTGCGTTGGGCCTTGTGTGTGAATGTTATTCTTGGGCCACCTGTTGTCGGTCCCCGGGCTCTTTGGTGTTCCGTTTTATATGTCTTGTTCATATGTGCAGGGTGGTATGGGTGTTTCAGTGTGGTACTGGCGTTCCTCTTCCCGAAGGGGCCCTGCTTCTCCTAGTTGGTGTTGACGCCGCTGTGTGCTTCGCCATGTTTGTTACACTGGGGTGTGTCCTGCTGTTGCGTGTCTTCACTGACATGTGTGCGTCGGTTGTGTGGCGTTGGGTGTTGTCCGTGAATTGGGCGTTGGGGACATGTCTGTGGCAGGCCAGTCACGTGTCATGTGCGTTCGGGGTGGGGCTGATGTGTGTGCTGCTTGGTTGTGTCCCTGTGTCTGTGTGCGATGCATGCATGGCGCTGCGGTTGGCCTCTGCGTTGTGCGCATGTGTGGCGGCGTCATCGGCGCTTTGGGGCCGTGACGGGGTGGTTGGTTCCTAGTCCCAGGTGGTGTGTACACATGTGTTCCGCGATGTTACGATTTGGCCTGTGTGTCATATGTGGATGCAATGGTGGATGTGTTGTGTACACGCGCTGGTGGGGGGTTGTCCGCTTTTTCCGCCCTTGCACTGTGTGCGCTGTTTGCGTGCACTTGTTGTGTGTGTGCCTACCTGCGTCTCCGCGGTACGTTGCGTCCTTGGTGATGCATCAGCAGGAGCATGGGGAGGGCCTGCAGTGCTGGATTCATGCTCGGGGAGCCGCTTCTTCGTTGTCGTGCTCGGCATCCGTGTTACCGCTTCGGTTTGTCGTACGGTATCTCTTGGCCGTGGGAGCCGTTTGTTTGCGGCATCGTAATTTATGCGCCGGGCGGGACGTGTTTCGTCGGACGGTGTGTGTCAGTTGGGCTGCGCCGCTACGTGTACGGGCGCACTTTGATGGCGGACGGTGTTGCTGGCTTGCCGGCGGTGTTTGGCCTACTTTTCGCATCGTAATTGGACGGGCGTGTGGACTGCTGCGTGCCGGCGGTAACTGGTGCTTTTGCATCCGCCAGCACGGCGGTGGTGCTTCCGCCCGCCATCGTAATGAGCCCCTAAATTATTAAACACAATTCATAGATTTGATAATTTATTTATAATAACAAATTATCATTTATAATTTAAAAACATAATTTCGCAAAAATTATAATTTCTAATTTTAAATTATACATTTCTAATTTCAAATAATTTTTTTCTAAATTTAAAATATTAATATTAAAATTGTGACACAACATTTTTAAATTACTACCCACCCTTATCTCCTATAAACCCAACATCCCGCTCCTAAAATATATACAAACTTAATAAATGTAATAAATTTAAAATAACATTTTTAAATTACTACCCACCCTTATCCCCTATAAACCCAACATCCCGCTCCTAAAATTAGTATGAAAATTCGGAAAAAAAATAATTTCACATTTATTATTTCCATACATTATAAATTTGAAAAAATAACATAAAATAACTATTAAAACACTAAATAAAAAGTTACATCATAAACATAAAATCGATATTATTTACATCGATACTATTTACATCTATATTTTTAACATCGATATTTAACACTCTCGATATTTTTACACAACTAACAAATCGATATTTCTAATATCGATATTACTTACATCGATATTTAACATTAACAATATTCTTACCTCGATATTTATGTATGTCGATATTTTCCCGTCGATATTCTTGCTCTGCACCGACAAAGATATTGCACATCAACTCCACGAAATCATGAACCAAACAAATCGCCTGAAGTCGCACAATCACAACACCCAACATTCATGTGTGGCCAGAAAAAGGGAAATCATACACCCATATCAAAATATCCAAACAATACGTTTATTACAGAACAAACCAAAAAAAAAAATCTGAAGAGGCATGGCGGATCGTCTCAGGACATTCTTTAAGTCACAGCCTGCAAAACAGAAATCTGGATTAGAAGGTGTGCCATGCGCCCATCAAAGTACAGAGAGAGAGTGAAAGAGAGGAAGAGAGAGGGAGAGAGAAAGAGAGAGGGCGAGAGAAAGAGAGAGGGAGAGAGAAAGAGAGGGAGAGAGAAAGAGAGAGGGAGAGAGGGAGAGAGTGCCGACACTGCGGACCTAGGCCTCACTGCTCACCTGCTGCCACCGGTGTGTCTCCAACCACGTGCCGGTATTCACATCAGTCCCCCAGGTCCCTCATCTGAAACAGTTTCCAGAGACATGAATGGCAGAGCCTATACAGCTGCACACGCCATCATCGCTTGCCCGCCCCTGCGCACACTGGCTGCTGCACCCCAGCCCCTCCTGCCGCCCAGCGGTGATTGCCCACCCCTGCGCAACCAGGCCTCACTGCTCACCTTCCGCCACCGGCGTGTCTCCAAGAGGGCCCACCACGTTCCGGAGGGATCTCCAAGCCCGGTGCCCGCGACCATAGCACCCTCCACATCATGCAGCCCTGCACCGCGGGCCACCAGGTCACACACCTGACTCTGGGTCTTGATTACGCAATTGCAGAGACCACATCAGTGCACACGGCATCATCGCAGGCTGCCCACCCGCTCAGCGCTTGAGGTGCCACTAACTCTGTGAAGCGCGATGCAACGCCACGTGGCTGGAGGGCCGCACAGCCCGCTGGCCCAGGCCTACACTGCGGCCCAGCAAGGCTCACACTAATCCTTGCCAGTCCGGACCACCAGGATGTCACATCATTGCAGGCTGCACACCCTCTCAGCACTTTAGGTGCCCTATCTCACTGCACCGCAAGACACCGTCCCATGGCGGGGTGCCTGTGCCTGCTGCAGTATATCCGGTGCCACCAAGTCTGTGCCCCGCTAGCCATGGACCCTTAATGATTGAGTCCCGTTGTGCGGACGCCATCATGTCACCCCCGGCACTGGGCAATGTGAGGTGGCAGGTCCCTATGCCCTCATGCACACATGAGAACTACACGGAGACACCCAGTCAGAGAGAGTGGAAATGGCGTCCAGCACGTGCGCCAGGCCATTTTTATTACCAGGGTCACATGTCCTGTGACGCCAGTGCTGGATGGGTGTGGTGTGGGTGCACACCAGCCATGAGGGAGTTGCTGTGGCATGCTGACAACTAGACCTGTGAGCTGCAGATCCCCACAGTGAAGACCTAGGACATGTAGCACTGTCGTCCCCCGCTGTGTGCGTAATCAGGGTGGGCTGTCCTGGCGTATGCCAGTCCAGCGTAAGGGTGTGAACAATGACCGCGAGGCTCTGGGCGTGGTTCTGTCCTGGGCTGGACAAGGAAGTGACTAATGGATGTGTCTCCGTTGTAGTGTCGGCGCCACCCGGACCGGAATTGGCAATCTGTCACCCTGTGACAATAGTCCCACAACATGGGCAACATGGACGTAAGGGGGAATCACTGACCCTACATTCATCCATACTTCCACACTTGAAAGATCATAGACATGACACATCTGTGTGGATATGAATGTTTATTACACATTCAAGGGAGTGTTGCAGCTGGAGCAGTACAGGGCCATGCCAACCCCACTTCACATTGTCGGCCCGTGGAGGGCCAGCCAGAGTCCTTCAGGGAATGACAGGTACATCAGGAGAGGAGGTCTTCAGTCCGCAGTCTGATAGCTGTGTCATTGGTGACCAAACAGAATATGGCAGTCCATGTCGAGGTCAGAGGTGAGTGTCGCAGAGTGCATCGGGGGACAGTGGAAGGTGATGATGCAGAGGGCAGAACCAAGCAGAAACAGGCCACATGGCGGAGATGAATGCTACTGCGTCCTCCTGACCACGAGGGTGGGTTCATCTACATCTTCGTCCTCTGCTGTTGCATGTGCCTCACATGTGGGTGGGGGTGTACTGTCCCCAGCACTGTGTGGCACAGACACATCAGGGGCCGGAGATGTGGATGGGGTGGTAGCAGCAGCATGCATCAGCGCCAGGCCTTGTGGCAGCAATGCCATGAGGAAGGTTTTCAGGGCATTGAGGGACCCAGCTACCTCTTGCTGGTGTGCAGCCGTGGCAGCCGCTCTTTCCGCCTGCATCCGCTCCATGTTCTCCATGATCCTCCACATGTGTCCCAACTCCCGGGCGAGATCGCTGGAGGAACCCTGGCTAGACAGTCGTTCTTGTCGCAGAGTCAGGATTCTGGCGATGTCCGCCATGGTCCGTTGGAGGGCATGGAGCGGAGTGTGGGCGTCCGTTAGGGACTGTGAGTGGTCCCTGATGGGACTTAGACACCCACGTATGGCATCTAGTTTGGCTGCCATGCGGTTGAACCCCACCTGCACCTGTTCAGCCAGCTTCTCCTGGCACCTCAACACACGGCGTTGGAAGGCCATGTGTTCGTCGTGGGGGTCCTGGTAGGCAGCCGTGGTGGTGGGTGCTGCCTGCTGTGTGTACTGTGCAGGGGGGGCTCCTCGTGGCAGCTGGGTTGCCCTGATCCTGGAAGTGGGCAGCGGAGGCTCTTCACGAGCTGTTCGAGGGCGTCTGAGTCAAAGGTGTGGTGGTCCTCTTCATCATCAGAGAAGAGAGGTTCGGACTGCTCTGCAGGAGGTGTTGGATTTCCCCCTGCAATGTGAAGGGGAGATGCAGTTTGACATCGTGTACACATGTATGTTGACGCATTGTACATGTCTGCATTCAGACTGCATGACAGTGTACATTGTGACTGTTTGGGGGGAGCTGCCTATTTAATGCGGGACAGTGGTCATTCCGACTACATCACGGATGTGAGTTTGTACTTGCACATTGTCAACTCACATTTCCCTGCAGTGCCATATGTGATTGGCCAGTTTCTACGCACATGCGGCACCTGTTGTGTCCTCTGTTCTGTTGTGGACGTGTTGCGGTTTGTACCACCTCGTTGTCAATGTTGATGTGCTCTGCATGTTATATGTGTGTGCCGCATTTTGGGGGAGTCGCCCCTGCAGCTCTGATTTAGCTGCCCTCCTCCCTTCCATGGGGTGTGCCTCTGAGTTCTGTGCTTCTGCAGTGCTGAGATGTTGCATACCTGTGTGCATTGGTCTCTTGCTGGGAGTTGTGGGTCTGGGGCATGGTTTGTCCGCAGATGTGCTATGCTTAATTGTGCATGTGTGCCATTGTGCCCATCTCCCCCCGTACCCTCAGTCCCTGGTGGTTACTCACCCTGTTGCTGTTGTGTCCGGTCATGTTGAGCAGTGTCCGGTCCCCCGACTCCTGCCACCGTCTCCCCACTGATGACTGTGGACACCATTTTCTCCATCTCGTCCAGCTCCTCCTGTGGTGCAGGACTCCCACCTCCAGTCTGCATTGCTGCCTTCCGGTTGTTTGCGAGTTTCAGCTTGGTTTTGCGCTTCACATCATTCCAGCGCCTCTTGACCTCGTCCATTGTCCTCTTCAGCACTCTGACTACATTCACCTTGACCACGATGGTCTGCCATATTCCATTTTTAGTTACCAGTGACACAGTGGAGGTGACGAACAGTGATTGATGGTGTTCTAGCACCTCCGTTATTAGGATCCTGTTTTCCTGCGGACTGAACTTCGTCTTCCTCTTCTTCTTGTCCTTGCCCTTCCCTGACCCCGAGGTCCCATGCTGGTCCTCCGTGAGGCTTGTGGGGTTCTGGTTGTCCTCTGTACTTGCTCCGGCTGCCTCCATTGTGCTTCGCTGTTGTTTGGCTTTTGTTGGTATGTTTTTTTCTACTTTTATGGTGCATTTTCCCGCATGATGCATGGGAATTGCAGGCCTGTGGCTGGTTTTCATAGATTTTTGTATTGCGATTGGCGTCATCGCTACTAATTTCGCATTGGGGTTTCGTGTTTTTGCGGCGTGCGTTGTTTCTAACACGTTCATTTGACGCGTTGTCCTGTGACTATCGCATGGTACCGCCGTGTTGTGAATACCACGTTAACACGGAGTTGTTTTCCCGCGATGGACTGCGATGTGTATGGTTGCGTTAAGCTACACTTGCGGTAGTTATCACACGTTCTTGAGAATATGCCCCGGTATGTCACAATTGTGAATCAGAGAACCTTTACATTGACATGATGCCATGATGAATTAGTATTAGTATATTGTGTTTTTTAGATAATATTTTGATATCTCAGTAATCCTATATTATTTACATGTATTTTAATGCATTGTGTATCTTTTATGGCAGGGTTTGCCAAATATAGATTTGTTGTTTGACTGAGTGGCTACTAAAAATATGTACCTCACCTCACATTTTTAACTCGCTGGTTTCATGGCTGTATTAACATCTCAGTGCTTTTTTACTTCAGCATGCTGTTCAGGAAAGACTTTAAATTCATCAGCTCCCATTCCAACAAAATGGTGTTCAGTAGTGCCTCACCTTTGTCTTGAATGCAACATTAGTTAGTGCTCTAGTTGTCTTGATGCTGCTATTGATTACTAGGGAGTTACCTGACAGACTGCAGTTGGAAGTAAATATTCCTCTCTGCATTTCAGAATGTTTCACTGACATGGATGCAGACGTTTTTAAGCCCTCATTGAAAATATGTTCTCATTTTAGCTTTCTAGAGCACTAACCTAAAACTCTATGACAAAACCAACCCCCTCATTTGGTTCCTTTACTGCAATCTTCTTTGAGGAAATGCTCTCAATTTTACAACTTTGATTCCATCAAGATGGATTCTGGTGTGCCACACGTTTGTTGTAAATACAGAATTTTAACGCTCTAGTTGATAATTAGAACTCTATGGTGACCCTGCAGTTGATTACTAGGGAGTTAAGGGAGTTAACTGTCAAACTACTGCTGGTGTTGAAAGTACATTTTTCAGTCTACATGTCAGAATGTTTTTCTGACATGGGTGGGAAAGACATTTGAGAACTAATGGAAAATATGTCCTCATTTTAGCTGTCTAGAGCAGTAACCTTAATTCCTATGACAAAATTAACATCCAGTTTTGTTCATTTCATTTCTATGGTATGTTTTGAAGAAATATCAAAGGTATTGCTTTCAATTTTACAACTTTGGCTCAATTAAGATGGCGTTCAGATGTTCCACACTTTTGGAATAAATACAAAATGTTAGTGCCTTAGTTATGCATTAGAAAACTGTGGGAAGCCGCAGTGGAACACTGGGGAATCAACTGACAGCTATAGTATAGTATATGTCTTATTCCGAATAGCAGCCTTTATACTCATATGGCTAAGGAACATAGGGGCCGATTCCGATTTCGGCCGGAAGGGCACCGAACGATGGTCGGAGCCCTTCCGACCGAATCGGAACGTGCCGGCCGGATCCCTTCCGACCGAGCCATTCCGATGGGCTCGGTCGGAAAGGAATCCGACTCGGATTTCCGGATGGCTTACGACGGGCTCGGAGAGCCCGACCGCCGTCCGGAAATCCTTCAGTACTCCCCGGCCGCCTCTTCATGACCGAGGGAGTACGATGGCAGTATTCACTGCCTTTTCGTGCCGGTCTTTCCGGCACGAAAAGGCAGTCAGTAACTGTCTTTGGGGGCCCCCAGTAGGGCCCCCATGGGTGCGAGGCCGCCGAATGGCGGCCTGGGGGCACCTATGGTGCCCCTCTGTTGATCCCTGCACCCGGTGGCAGGCACCTTGGGGTGCCGGCCACAGGGTGCAGGGATGAACTGCACCCCTGCTTTTCACTATGCAAGCATGCATTCCGCTCGGGTTCCGTCGCATCGTACTTGCAGGGCCGTAACCGACGACAGCAGGTCGGTCGGTTACGGCTCCTGGACGATGTCGGACGGACCTGAGTCCGTCCGACATCGGAATCGGCCCCTTAGTGTGAGCTTATAGAAAATGTGCTTTCATTTTTACCTTCTGGAGTACTTTGCATAACCTCTATAAGAAAACTTTGAGAAAAAACAGTTTTTTATCAAACATGATTCATCAAATCCCATCAGAGGGTCAGCATTTCTGAAAGGGTAAAATCACCAGTGAAATCACCATCATTCCTAAAAGGGGTATAACACCACAAATAAATTATTTATATTGTGACTATAATCTGCTATCATTTTTCATATGTCTTCCTTTTTGTAACCCTGAAAAACAGGCTTTTACTACAATGCATTTCAGTGGATATCATGACCCTGAGACCTGTAATGGCTGTTGTCCGTGTTGTCTCAATTTACACCCTTTTGTTTGAAGTCCAAAACGGTACTGCTTGGCCCTATTTTGAAAGGTGGTCAGAGCGTGGATTATTATACAGATGAGATCATAAATTTCGTCACCGGTAATACACAACTTAATGCGCAGATTATACATTTAATGATAGCTCTTGGCCACGTTCATAAGTACGCCGATGCGTTTCGACCTTCACGGTGGGCCTGTGGTTTAAATTGAGACTTGCCCCCGTAATCTGACAGTGTAGGACACTAGACACTTGAATCTGTTCATTTCTCTGTTTATGTTTCATGATTAATCCTTCTTGTATGCCCAATGATTAATGTGATGTATTGTTTTTGGTCTGTATATGTTTTGTTTCAATTTATTGTGATCACACGTGTATACCTTTTTAAAGGTGTGTAAACCATAACATGTACAATGTTTGTTCTGTTTATAAGTGGCTCAAAAAAGTAATGAATTAAGAAACAGGACTCCTTGTATATTCCCATTTATTTATTTAAAGATCACTGTTAAGATCAATTCTATTGGCACGATCTATTTTAGTGTACACCATTGAAGAATTTCTCAAGTAAGAATAAGTCAAGTCACTGAGGTTTGGAGAAACAACATGTTGTTTTTTCAAGTTAGATAATATTAGATTGATGGTCTTGGGGCTAACGTTTTGATGATACATTATGAGTTGACCCCAGCCCCCAATGTCCTCAACTGGATCACTCTCCTTTATGTGCTCATTTACTGTCATCAGCATCAGAAGAAGTCACGTATTATCACATGCCATAATCTTATGGAATAACATGTAGTATACCGCTTTCACTCGTATATAGATGCAAGCATTTTGAATATTTTTATTCTAACTATTAGTTAATGCTTTCTAGAGTGCCTTTAAAAGCGAACATGAATTTACACCCGCAAGCAAAAGAAATGGACAGAGCTTGTTACTAATTTATGCCACACAGACATATAGATAGCGTTAGGGCTTATCAAAGCAATTTAACCTGCTTAATGTGACCACTAGAAAAAGTTTTCAGTATGACTTTAGAGGAAAGAAATACTAACCTGATATGTAGTAAAGATCATAATGATGTTTTGAAAAATGTTTGGAAGAAGGAAGAAGACAAATTTAGAAAGAAAATTGTTTACCCAAAACTAAGATTAGGCAGTCAACATAAAGGGAATATTTGCGTTTACAGAAGAAGGACACCCAAAAGAAACAGCCATTTAGGAATTAGTAGGTGTGAACATTCATTCGAACTAATGGGAGGAACATGGCAAATTTTACAGGGAGACTAATCTGCAATTGCAGGAGTTTATTTTGTTTGTTGACAGAATGCTTATTTTCTGCTGCCTGCTGATTGGGGGGATATGCTATTTATCTATGCTGGTTCCTAAGGTATACCATGTGAATAGTATAAGTGCATTAACAATGACACCAGCACATAGACACACTCGTAGTACAGAAAGTGGAGGTGAATTAGAGGGAGACATATTTGGTGCAATCACTCCACCTGTAGAGTCATATTAAAGGATGAAATGATTAGAAAACTGTCAACTGTTGTTGACAAGCTGGCAACCAGTACCTCTGGAGCTTTAGCAGCAGTATACACTGAGATTGTAGCAATACGATCAATAGTTTAGCAAGATTGCCTAGCATTAGACATTTTACTCACAGAAAAGCGGAGTCAGCAAGATGCTTAAATTAACCCATTGTTGTTCCTATATACCTGAAGAGAGTAAAAAAATAGAGGAATTTGCAAAGAACATTTCAGACTCAAGCCCTAATTTAGAAGAGATGGAAACACCTTGGGCCATATTATCAAGAACGGCGCAAACATTATCGCCGCTTTAGCGGCAGGAAACTGCTGTTAAAGCGGCAATAAGGGGCTTGATAATATGCCCTATAGAGTTCCAATAGAAGCCCAGGTTCTGGTGTCAAGGACATCAAACCTGGGCTTCTATTGGAATTCTATAGGGCATATTATCAAGCCCCTTATTGCCGCTTTAGCGGCAGTTTCCTGCCGCTAAAGCGGCGATAATGTTTGCGCCGTTCTTGATAATATGACCCCTTGTGTTTTTGAAAATTTGGGGAAAGGGATTCATACAATTGGGAATTGGATTACAACAGGAGATATTTTGAAAGCTATACTTATGCCAACACTAACAATAGGGCTATGTGTGTTATGCCTATTTGCTTTATGTAAAGGGTGCAGACTTTACTTACACAAGAGAAAGAGCAGAGAAAGAAATACCATATTTGAGAAAGAATTAGATTTAAATAAGCTCATGAATGATGATTACCGTAAGTCATTAAAATTCCAAAGTTTAAAGCGGAAAAAACAGGATTCAAAGGAAGATGAATGTGCCATTTGAGCTGAACTCACATTTGAAATCAAGATAGTGTAATGATTAAGATAACCATCAGACTGGGGGGGTTGATAAAATCCACCAATTAAAATGCAAATTATTTAGATTAGCAGTTAAAATGTGCGATGATTAATGTAAAATTCAAAGCTGAAATGACACACATTTAAAATGTGCAAAGTGCAATAGGCAGTGTATTGGCAATAGAAATGCTAAAGAAGCAAGTAAACCTAATATTGCTGAACTGGGCAAAAAACATAATTTAGAATGCTTGACCTTAATGTGTCATGTTTAGAAATGTTCATCATAACTGCATAATGTTCCGGTTTTAATCAAATGTATTATTTTACTAAGCAACATATTGTTTGTAATGATTAACTTCTGATCCTCAGAATATTTCACATAATGCTTGAATAGAATAGTTGCACATTTAGAACAATATTTCTTGTTCATATTGATGAATTGCATTACAAAAAAGTATTTTGCAAGCTGATGTTTCTCTTCTTCAGCATACTTCATTGTGTACGCAGTGTAACATTTAATATTTAGAAGGCCAACCTCTGCTCAATGCCTATGAGAACTGAGGCTTAAGTTTCCAGCACTTAACTACGTAAGAATGTCTTTACCTACCTTATGATAAAGCTTTGCAAGCTGCATGTATTTTTGTGGGAAAGGAAGAGCTGGACCTGCTCACAGAGGAGTTCTGCCATTTGATTTGTCCTGAGAGGATGAAGTCTGCTACAGTGTCTGCAACATATATTCATGTCTTCTATATTAGGGCAATGTTTAAAAAAATGGAAATTCACCTAAAAGTAACATGACAAGTAAGTTGTGATAGTAGTCACAAAATAAAATGGAAAAATCACAGAACTTTTTAGTTTACTCTGCAATCTGTAGATTACAATCCTGCCATAACATGCACAACATATTCTCCCTCATGCATAGTTTGCATTAGCTGACACCATGCTCATAGCACTGTGTTGAGTGATTACAATGGCAAGAGAAAGGTTTCTGTGATTGTCAGTGAATCAAAGTGCACAGATTTGTAAAACTAGCTCTGGATCAGTCAATATGCAATGGAGAATGGGAGGAACATTTTCCTCTTCAAATGCTGTTCCTTTAGTTTTTGGAATGGATTCAGGGGTATGACATGGATTTGTAAATCTATGGATAGTCTGCCACTTAGCTTTCAAGGTATCTATATAATTTAAGCCTTCTAAGGTCATTGACTGCTTTTTAAAAAAAAAAATTCACTGACAACTGAATGGTTTTATACCAGACCAAGAAGTTTGGGAGAGGATGTAGCCTTACGGTTAGAGCGGTCGACCTCGAAGCTGGGGAACCCGGTTCGAGTCTCAGCAAGGACGCTCGACATGCTGTGATTCTGGGCAAATCACTTAGGAGGCGCACCCAATACCATTCGGTCGGGAAAAAAGCCATGCGAATGCCTGTTTCCCGACCGATCCGTACATCATCACGAACGAGTAAGTACGATGCGCACAACAGCATAGAATCCGGCCGAGTCGTACTCACCCAATCCAGGTCCTGTTCTCCGACCGAGGCGAATCCGGAAACGCCGAATCGAGTCGCACGGAAGGGAAAATGCAGCCCCGTCCGGCCGGACAAGTACGATGCGCTTTCCGTACGCGCCGAACCCGTCGCTACGCACGGCACGTCAAAGCATCCGGGAGAGGCGCACATAAGCTCCGATTCGCGCCACAACACGATCCACGGCTACGAGGCGAACACGCCAGCGATGAGGAGGACGCGAAGCAACGAGAAAGACGAACGAGACGAACCAACCATGAATCCCTTCGTTCCGATCCTACCAATATTCTACATTTACTACCGGAACAGGCACGGACGCGTACGGCGCAGAAGGTAAGTCAGACACCAACCACAAAAACATACAACACGTACACGACACATCACACACACACAGAGGGATGCAGAATTTACTTACACCAGCAACAGCAGCACCATAGGGGCGGGATGCCCATCACCAATGCCACATATGCACACAGGGGCCTGGATGCGCACCACCACTACCACCCCTACCCAGGGGGGGCTGGATTCCTACCACTACAACCACCCTTAGCCAGGGGGTGCCAGATGCCCACCACTACTACCACCCTTACCCAGGGGGCTGGATGCCTACCACTACTACCACCCTTAGACTGTGGGGCTGGATGCCTACCACTACTACCACCCTAAGCCATGGGGGTGCCAGATGCCCACCACTACTACCACCCTTACGCAGGGTGTGCCACATGCCCACCACCACTACCACCCTTAGCCAGGGGGGTGCCAGATGCCCACCACTACTACCACCCTTAGCCAGGGGGCTGGATGCCTACCACTACTACCACCCTTAGCCAGGGGGCTGGATGCCTACCACTACTACCACCCTTAGCCAGGGGGTGCCAGATGCCCACCACTACTACCACCCTTAGCCAGGGGGCTGGATGCCTACCACAACTACCACCCTTACCCAGGGGGCTGGATGCCTACCACTACTACCACCCTTAGCCATGGGGGTGCCAGATGCCCACCACTACTACCACCCTTACCCAGGGGGTGCCACATGCCCACCACCACTACCACCCTTACCCAGGGGGTGCCACATGCCCACCACCACTACCACCCTTAGCCAGGGGGGTGCCAGATGCCCACCACTACTACCACCCTTAGCCAGGGGGGTGCCAGATGCCCACCACTACTACCACCCTTAGCCAGGGGGGCTGGATGCCTACCACAACTACCACCCTTAGCCAGGGGGCTGGATGCCTACCACTACTACCACCCTTAGCCAGGGGGTGCCAGATGCCCACCACTACTACCACCCTTACCCAGGGGGTGCCACTTGCCCACCACCACTACCACCCTTAGCCAGGGGGGTGCCAGATGCCCACCACTACTACCACCCTTAACCAGGGGGGCTGGATGCCTACCACTACTACCACCCTTAGCCAGGGGGCTGGATGCCTACCACTACTACCACCCTTACCCAGGGGTGCCACATGCCCACCACCACTACCACCCTTAGCTAGGGGGTGCCAGATGCCCACCACTACTACCACCCTTAGCCAGGGGGCTGGATGCCTACCACTACTACCACCCTTAGCCAGGGGGCTGGATGCCTACCACTACTACCACCCTTAGCCAGGGGGTGCCAGATGCCCACCACTACTACCACCCTTACCCAGGGGGGCTGGATGCCTACCACTACTACCACCCTTAGCCATGGGGGTGCCAGATGCCCACCACTACTACCACCCTTACCCAGGGGGTGCCACATGCCCACCACCACTACCACCCTTACCCAGGGGTGCCACATGCCCACCACCACTACCACCCTTAGCCAGGGGGTGCCAGATGCCCCCACTACTACCACCCTTAGCCAGGGGGTGCCAGATGCCCACCACTACTACCACCCTTAGCCAGGGGGCTGGATGCCTACCACAACTACCACCCTTACCCAGGGGGCTGGATGCCTACCACTACTACCACCCTTAGCCATGGGGGTGCCAGATGCCCACCACTACTACCACCCTTACCCAGGGGGTGCCACATGCCCACCACCACTACCACCCTTAGCCAGGGGGTGCCAGATGCCCACCACTACTACCACCCTTAGCCAGGGGGCTGGATGCCTACCACTACTACCACCCTTAGCCAGGGGGCTGGATGCCTACCACTACTACCACCCTTAGCCAGGGGGTGCCAGATGCCCAACACTACTACCATCCTTAGCCAGGGGGCTGGATGCCTACCACAACTACCACCCTTACCCAGGGGGGCTGGATGCCTACCACTACTACCACCCTTAGCCATGGGGGTGCCAGATGCCCACCACTACTACCACCCTTACCCAGGGGTGCCACATGCCCACCACCACTACCACCCTTAGCCAGGGGGTGCCAGATGCCCACCACTACTACCACCCTTAGCCAGGGGGCTGGATGCCTACCACTACTACCACCCTTAGCCAGGGGGCTGGATGCCTACCACTACTACCACCCTTAGCCAGGGGGTGCCAGATGCCCACCACTACTACCACCCTTAGCCAGGGGGGCTGGATGCCTACCACAACTACCACCCTTACCCAGGGGGGGCTGGATGCCTACCACTACTACCACCCTTAGCCATGGGGGTGCCAGATGCCCACCACTACTACCACCCTTACCCAGGGGGTGCCACATGCCCACCACCACTACCACCCTTACCCAGGGGTGCCACATGCTCACCACCACTACCACCCTTAGCCAGGGGTGCCAGATGCCCACCACTACTACCACCCTTAGCCAGGGGGTGCCAGATGCCCACCACTACTACCACCCTTAGCCAGGGGGCTGGATGCCTACCACAACTACCACCCTTACCCAGGGGGGCTGGATGCCTACCACTACTACCACCCTTAGCCATGGGGGTGCCAGATGCCCACCACTACTACCACCCTTACCCAGGGGTGCCACGTGCCCACCACCACTACCACCCTTAGCCAGGGGGTGCCAGATGCCCACCACTACTACCACCCTTAGCCAGGGGGCTGGATGCCTACCACTACTACTACCCTTAGCCAGGGGGCTGGATGCCTACCACTACTACCACCCTTAGCCAGGGGGTGCCAGATGCCCACCACTACTACCACCCTTACCCAGGGGTGCCACATGCCCACCACCACTACCACCCTTAGCCAGGGGGTGCAAGATGCCCACCACTACTACCACCCTTAGCCAGGGGGCTGGATGCCTACCACTACTACCACCCTTAGCCAGGGGGCTGGATGCCTACCACTACTACCACCCTTAGCCAGGGGGTGCCAGATGCCCACCACTACTACCACCCTTAGCCAGGGGGCTGGATGCCTACCACAACTACCACCCTTACCCAGGGGGGCTGGATGCCTACCACTACTACCACCCTTAGCCATGGGGGTGCCAGATGCCCACCACTACTACCACCCTTACCCAGGGGGTGCCAAATGCCCCCACCACTACCACCCTTACCCAGGGGATGCCACATGCCCACCACCACTACCACCCTTAGCCAGGGGGTGCCAGATGCCCACCACTACTACCACCCTTAGCCAGGGGGTGCCAGATGCCCACCACTACTACCACCCTTAGCCAGGGGGCTGGATGCCTACCACAACTACCACCCTTACCCGGGGGGCTGGATGCCTACCACTACTACCACCCTTAGCCATGGGGGTGCCAGATGCCCACCACTACTACCACCCTTACCCAGGGGTGCCACATGCCCACCACCACTACCACCCTTAGCCAGGGGGTGCCAGATGCCCACCACTACTACCACCCTTAGCCAGGGGGCTGGATGCCTACCACAACTACCACCCTTACCCAGGGGGGCTGGATGCCTACCACTACTACCACCCTTACCCAGGGGGTGCCACATGCCCACCACCAATGCCACCCTTAGCCAGGGGGGTGCCAGATGCCCACCACTACTACCACCCTTAGCCAGGGGGGCTGGATGCCTACCACTACTACCACCCTTAGCCAGGGGGGCTGGATGCCTACCACAACTACCACCCTTACCCAGGGGGTGCCAGATGCCTACCACTACTACCACCTCTACCCATGGGGGGCTGGATGCCTGTCACTACTACCACCTCTACCCATGGGGGGCTGGATGCCTACCACCAACACCACCCCCACTCATAGGATGGACAATGCATGACACAACCAGCACACCACAACCTAGTGAATGCAAGAAAAAGACATCCCCCCAACACCATGACAAGCGTGTGTAGACTGTGTCAAATGCCTACAACACTGAACATGACTTTGAACATACAATGTGACCCCCTATCACATGTGCCACACATATATGTGTGTGGCCCCCACAATGCAAGCAGGCCATGACCATTGTGGCAATGGGGTCCAAAACCCCATCATCACAGTGACCAAAATGTAAGTGTGGGGTCCATAGCTGAAGCACATTTTGAACATTGTGGCAATGGGGTCCAAACCCCCATCATCACAGTGACCAAAAGGTAAGTGTGGGGTCCATAGCTGAAGCACATTTTGAACATTGTGGCAATGGGGTCCAAACCCCCATCATCACAGTGACCAAAAGGTAAGTGTGGGGTCCATAGCTGAAGCACATTTTGAACATTGTGGCAATGGGGTCCAAACCCACATCATCACAGTGACCAAAAGGTAAGTGTGGGGTCCATAGCTGAAGCACATTTTGAACATTGTGGCAATGGGGTCCAAACCCCCATCATCACTGTGACCAAAATGCAAGTGTTGACAAAGAAAAAGCTGCAACAGCCAAACTGCATGGATGATTCCTGGTCACAGAACATAAAACACATCAGTGGCAAAGTAGTGCATGTGTCCCATTGCAACATAGATTGGGGGAGGCAAATACTGCAGTGCAAATAAGACATACCTTTGGCCATGTGCAGACAAACAACACCCATGGGGGCTGACACTGTCAACAATCATCAATGACACAATGACAGAAGTGACCATCAGAATGCAGACCCACATATTTGCACCAATGGGCACACAAATGCAGATACCCTGTGGAGACTGTAGATGTGAGGTGAACAGATACCATACCATGGCAGCAATGGGACACACAAACCATGATCATTGTGCTGACCGATGACCTAGGAGACCCAGGGACAGCAGGGGAAACCCACCAAACAACATACAGCCAATGGCACACCTAAGATATGCCAATGCAGTGGTGCAGATGCACAAACACAAACAGGCAGACCCACACTGCACATCAAACACAACAGGTGAGGGGGGTGCCAGTGTCCCCAGGCAACCACACAACACATGAGGAGGCCTGAATACCAATTACACAGATGTGCATACAGTGCCACACAAAGGTAACTCATGGATCCAAATCCCCTATGTGGGCAATCAGGCATTGTCAGATGAGAGGGAGCACAAATCACACATGTCACACAAGCATGTAGGAACAGCAACTGACACAGCAAGACACAGACACACCACAGCACTACCCCCAGGGCCTCCACAATGTGGTGACCCTGGGCTGCATTACAATCCCACTGTGATGACAAAGCCAAATGTCGTTCACACTGTGAACCACAGTCATGTGTCCTGAGCAACAAACTACCATCACACCTACACAAGCACAAATCAATCAGCACGGCCAGTAAGCCAAGGCCAACATGGAGGCAGGGGTCTAGCCGGGCAACAACTCTCATCTGCACACACTCAACACCACACACCTCGACCTCCAACAATGTGCAGCAGTGAAGCACACATGCACTGGAGACATTGCACATGCACCCATGACAATCCCAGGGTGGTGGGTGGGAACCAAGGTGCAGAAACACATCACACATGCCCACTCAACAAGACTCCTGAATGTCTGACACACTGCACACTACGCTGTACATGGACATGACGGCAATACCACACCAACCAATGGGGTCCCAGCCACAGTCACACACCAATGAAGAAGCCAAGGTCACCCACAAAGAACACACATAGACAACAACCAACATTGCAGCCCGGACCCTGAGGAGTGCCAGCAGTCACACACACAACTTGTCACAATCACTGAAAGATAACACAAACTGGAAATCACATGACAGGTGTAAACAACAAGTGCCAAGGGGAAACCTGACTGTGACCCATCTGCGTCTGCACACAAACTCAGCCCTGACAGCAAACACACCTATGGGTGACACCCTGATGACAGTAATGTGCCATGCACCCACATCACAGAGAACCCAGGGAGAAGACTTTGGGGGAACATAGGTCAACTCAGCAAGCATCACAAACAGGTACAACACTAGGGATCCCAGCATGCACAGCAAAACGGAAGTGAACACACAGACATGCTCATACAACACACACCTTGGGCGCAGGCAATGTCACAGGAGTACACACTGCCATGAGGGGACTCCACTCCTGTGTGAGGAAAGCTGTGCCATATGTTGCCTCAGTAGGGCCCCATCATGTCAGCTGAGCACTTGGTCACACAATCAACAATTAGCACCAAATGAAGGCTCCCGTCACATCAGCCTGGTCATGGGAGTGCCAACGAAATCATCAGCACAGATCCAACACCCTTGTATAGCAATGTTGCACTGACAACACAGATGAGTCCTTCCCCATTGATGCCCAAACCTGCATGTCCAGTGGAGATGGCCACACGGTCAGGGAAGTAGACGAATTGAACAATGGCAGGCACAACAGATGTGCAGGGGTGGAAGCCACAGATGTGAAATTGCTAATGTAAGTAGGAAATCCCATTGCCAAATACTGAACACATGACACCCTCAGATGCTGCTAAGGATGACATGGATACACCACAGGATAGGACACATTCCCCCTGGACCACATGTGTTCCTGCACAGTAACACTTCATTATCATGAGACCAAATATCACCATCACTGCAGCAAGGGCATGGTTAGCATCATCAACAACATGTACATCAGAAGCACAAGCACTAGAGAACAGAAAGTTGCTTTATTCAGCATATGTTTGTCCAAAAACTCAGAGAACAGTAATGCTCCAACAAAGGCCAATGGCCAGTCCATCAAGTAAGTCAATACAGGGTGACAGTGGCAGATGTCACCCTACGCATGCCAGCACTGCACAAAACCAGGGACAATCCACTAGGAGGGGCAACCGGGGGGGCAGGCCAGGCACCGCAGGGACAGGATCAGGGCTCACCAGGAGGAGGCAGGGAAGGGGTGGTGGGTGCTGGAGAGCCACTGACAACTGCAGTGGAGGTGTCTGACATGGTGTGTGCCGGCACAACTGGGGGGCATGACTCAGATGTTGTGGGTGCCGGCACGACTGCAGTGGACCCTGCAGATAGAGTGGACAGGTCCACCACTGCAGTGCCCAAGTCAGACAGGGTGGTAGTGGACTCCACTGCAGTGCCTACCTCCAGGGGAGGAGAATGGGGAACAGGCAAGGTGGACTGGACAGAGGGGGAGGACACCCTCACCACATCAGTGGCACAGACAAGTGCAGCGGGGTGTGGTGCCGGGAGAGCAAGTGGCAGGGGGAGAAGGCCGGATCCTTTTGGGGATGGTATATCTGTGGGTGGGGGAACCTGGGGCAGGGTGTGGTGGGGGCACCTGTGGAGTGGGGGCCTGAGGGATGGAGGAATGAGACCTGGTGCCTGAGCTGCAGGGCGGCAGCGGGGTCTTGCTCTTACGACTCCGGGGGACTTGCGGGTGGGGGCCTCAGTCTGTCTGCGCCTGGGGGAGGGTGTCCGGGGGCGAGGGGCACTCTGCTCCGTGTGGGTGGGCTTCCTCTCCCCCCTGGATGCTGGAGCAGCTGGATCGTAGGGGATGAGGCCGAGGTCACAGAGGAAGAGCCGCTGTGACTTTGGGGTTGCAGGTGAGGCAAGGGAGGGTGCTTTGGAGGGAGAGGCAACTGAGGACTGCGCCGTGCTTGTGGATGCGTGTGTGTGTTCCAGGGCCCCATCCCCTGTGAGTCTGGTTTCAGTCCCCTGACTGTGCGTGCGTGTGCATTTTGTTTGTGGTGTGTGTGTCTGTGTGCTGGACGTGTGTGTGCTGGTGTGTGCCTGTGCTGGTGTGTGTGTGCTTGGGACGGGTAAGGTGCTGGGGAGTGTGGATGGAGCAGAGGCAGGAGGGGTGAGGGACTGTCTGAGGAGGGACACTGCTGCCGTCAGGGAGGAGTCCATGGACCTATTGCCCCTCTGTAGGTCAGACATGCCCGATGAGATGCCCTCCATGAACGACACCAGCTGAGTCAACAGAGCGGTGTGCGCATGGAGGACACTCAGCATGGCTGTCTGCCCTACATGGAGCTGGCGAAGGAGGTACACAGACTCCTCACTCAGGGCAGCAGGGGACACAGGGGCAGGGGGTGCGGTGCCTGGCCCGAAGGAGACACGCTCCCGAAAATGGGAGCCTCCACGGACCTGGGGAATGGGAGCCGATGGGAGGGCGGTGGTGGTGCTGGTGGTGGCGGGGACAGCAACACTAGCTGGGGTGTGGTGGCTGCTGACACCCGCCTCCATAAGGGAGTCATCCTCCGAGCCGCTGTGGTCCTCAGCTGAGGTGGATGCTGCTGAGGACTCCTCGGTGTGGCTCCCCTCGCCCTCCGTGCCACTGGGTCCCTCCGACCACTCCTCGGCTGCTGACCCAGTCTGGCTCTCCGGCTCCTCCTGGTCCGTGGAGCTGTCCCCTTCCGTGGCCGTGGATGTATCTGCAAACAATGGGGAAACAGACAGACATCAGTCACCTGCACCAAACGCACACACCACTGTGAGCACAGCACATTACAGAGCAAGCCCTGGCATCATTAGTTGAACATTGCTAAAAGTGCCCTAAATGAACAGGAGAAGCCAATAGTCAGTCTGATGCCAACCATGGCACTCACATTCCACATGACCTTGCACCCATCTGTCTGGTGTCTGTTGGATAGCAACACCCCAGTGTGGACACATGCACCACCTACACAGTAGTTGTACAGTGCAGAGGACACGGTGTAGCATGTGGACATGCACACATCACAACTCCTGCCACTGAGTCAGTACAGGTTTCCGGATGAAAGGGATGCCCAGAGTCAAATAGGAAATGCATGTGATGCATACCAGTGACAGACACCATGATGCACCCATGTCCTGATAGCCATCGCCACAATGGTGTGCATGTAGCACATGTCACTCCCCTGAAGGATCACCAATAAGTAGACACATGCCATGGTGGAGGCATGACTGCTAAGTCATACATCACTGTCTCAGTGGTCATGGGGAATGCACGTCCTGGAGCTGCACAAGTGCACATGTACATCCCCCACACAACACATCATCTTAACCCTCATCTGTCCAGGTCATACCGATTGGACATATGGGAGACCTGTGACACTACCCACTGAACCTGAGCCCCTCACAATCTGCTGTGAATGGGAAACAGCTGCCTGAACTTCACATTCACATACCCCAGTCTGCACGGGCAGCTGATCAAACACCTATGTGACACACAAGTATCGTCTCCTATGGTCACATCTCCAGTGGCATGCTGACCCCTACCGAGAAACACCCCAGCAGTCCTGGCAACAAATCCACAGCACACTGACACAGAGGCAGACACCTGAGGGGTCAAATCACTGCGCACAAGGTGTCAGCTGATACACGGGAGTGGGAGTACAGGTGTATTGGATGGGCTTGAGTAGGCATGACTGTCCTGCCCCACATGAATGAGGGATGAGCCCTGGACAGTGGATAGCTGGCTATGTATGTGTGACACACGTAATCTGCACACTCCTGGGGCCCAAACATTGTTCCCACCCGCTGCATGGGTGTGTGCCAGATACCCCAGGCACATGTGGTGGCTCAGCTCAGCAAGTGGACCGCATATCAAAGCAACATGCAGATTACATGTCCGAACACAGGCATTGTGTGAACAATGGACCCACCCATGATGCCCACAACAGAGTTAGGGAAACAGATGCTGTCCCCCACCTTGAGTGAAGCAAACTGCAAGGACACAGTCCCAAGTGACACAATTCCCTGAATGTAAGGGCCACACCTGGGTATCAGATGAGGAGTGGGCAGTGCACAATAGAGGGACATGGCTCCTGGACAACATGACTGCTGTACTGTGGCAGTTTAACCAGGCCAGAGGAGGGCACATAACATGTAATACAGAGTTCACAGTGCAGTCTTTGACTCACCCCCTCCTTGCTGCTGTCTGGCCTTCAGCTGCCCATCCAGGTCTGGAAACACCACCGCCAGGATCTGGAGCATGTGGGGGGTCAGGGTCCGTGTTCCGCCCCTCCTGCGAGGAGGCGACAGCTTCAGCTGGACCCGTGCAATCCTCCGGGTCCAGCCCGAAGGTCCTGCCACCTCTTCTGGCTGTTGCGGATCCGGCGCTTGTAGACCCCCACGGACCGGACAACCCGGACGATGTCCTTCCAGATCTCCTGCTTCCGATGGGCATTAACCTGTGAGGATGACAAAGTGAAAAGGCCATTACTACACATGCAACATATCCGTGCATGACACAGTTGTATATACATGTCTCAATCACAGGGGCACATGATGTACACAGGCAGTGCAACGCTGCCCATGGACAGTTTGCCAGAAGTTACTACATGGTATCATTGCATGGGAAGTTAAACCTTGTTCAAATGCACTGTCACTGCACCATACCTGTCCAGTGCATGTCACTACACACTATGGGGGGTGACAACTAATCAGTGAGCCTGCTAGCCAGTGGCGTGCAGACTTTCAGCCTTGCTAGTCAGACAAAATGCACATTCAGAAAGGCAGTGCACAGAACACTCACCTGCTCCCCTGGTGTCCCATACAGCTTGCTGTACTGTGGAAGTAGGCTGTCCAGCAGGGCCTGGTTCTCCTCAAGGCTGAAGGCTGGGGCTCTCTCCACAGTACGTGCCATTGCAGGGTCCAGAGGGGGCAGAGACAGCAGCAGTGCAGTGGCAGATGTCGTCCTGGAGCATGTAGTGCAGGCAAGTGAGCTCTCAGGGGAACAGCCAGCAATATATATGTGCTGCAGAGGCAGATACTGTCCCATGTGTCCAAAGTGATAGGTCCAAGTCGTTTGCATCTTCTGAATCTGGCCAATCCATGGAATAGCAGCACCAATACACGCCCACAGCATCCTTCAAATCTTCAACTTCATGACATACATGATTTTGCAACATTGTTGTGGGTGACCAACTGAATTTCCAGCAACCGACTCGTTCGAATTTGGAAAACGCGTCCGTTGCCAGGCTAGGCCATTGACAATGGGTGCGCACCGATCGGTCCATTGCTGTTCAACGCGTACAGGGGTACAACGCGTACCCGCACACATTGAATGCAATGGGCCGGCCGGGCACACCGATCGGTCCATTGCTGTTCAACGCGTACAGGGGTACAACGCGTACCCGCACACATTGAATGCAATGGGCCGGCCGCGTGCACCGATCGGTCCATTGCGGTACAACGCGTACAGGGGTACAACGCGTACCCGCACTCATTGAATGCAATGGGCCGGCCGGGTGCAACGATCGGTCCATTGCTGTTCAACGCATACAGGGGTACAACGCGTACCCGCACACATTGAATGCAATGGGCCGGCCGGGTGCACCGATCGGTCCATTGCGGTACAACGCGTACAGGGGTACAACGCGTACCCGCACACATTGAATGCAATGGGCCGGCCGGGTGCACCGATCGGTCCATTGCTGTTCAACGCGTACAGGGGTACAACGCGTACCCGCACACATTGAATGCAATGGGCCGGCCGGGCGCACCGATCGGTCCATTGCTGTTCAACGCGTACAGGGGTACAACGCGTACCCACACACATTGAATGCAATGGGCCGGCCGGGTGCACCGATCGGTCCATTGCGGTACAACGCGTACAGGGGTACAACGCGTACCCGCACACATTGAATGCAATGGGCCGGCCGGGTGCACCGATCGGTCCATTGCTGTTCAACGCGTACAGGGGTACAACGCGTACCCGCACACATTGAATGCAATGGGCCGGCCGGGCACACCGATCGGTCCATTGCTGTTCAACGCGTACAGGGGTACAACGCATACCCGCACACATTGAATGCAATGGGTTGGCCGGGCACACCGATCGGTCCATTGCTGTTCAACGCATCCCTGTACAAGTGACTGGCATATGTCACCATGCCTGTCTCAGATGAACATATGCCAGCCACAAATAGCTCCCAGGCAGTGAGGGGCACACCTACAACACCACAGCCTGTCCAAACTGTATCATAAGGCATGTAAGGCTGCATTTCCTATTGTGTGTATGTTGGTGTACATGTTGTCCTGTGGGTGTCACCTGGGGGCAGCCACCCCCAGACTGTGCACGTCTTTATGGGGACAGGATCCTGGGTGTTACGTGTACATGACCACTGTGATGTGCAACTGTTCATATCTGAGCATGTGCCATGGTCACATTTCACGGTGGTGTATGTGTATGTCATGTCACATACCCCGTGAGTCCCATGTGGGACGGTATGTTTGAGCCAGGGTGACCCAGTGGCACAATAGTGATGGTCCTCCACAGTCTGTGTGCATGTAGTGTTTACAATGTCTCTGATTTCATGTGCACAATGGGAGACAGTCTCCACATCCACGTTGTGTGTGCATGGACTTTGATGTTGTGCGTGTGTGTGTCACAGACGTCCATGTCTGTCCTGCAGAGGCAAGTGGAACCACTACCTGTGGGGGTCATGGTTGTTTTGCTGTGGTGTATACATGATACTCCATGTAATGCCAGTGTCCATGTGGCAATACAGGGTCCCTGGGAATGTACCTGTCGTTGAGCTGTGATGCCTGGAGCACATCTGTCCTCACATGTCACTGTGGGGGGTGATTGTGACATGGCAGCAGGAGATGGGAACTGTGACACGGCCTCATGATATCCAATGGGCCAACCTGGGACTTATTGATGCCACTTGTTGAACCGTGATGACAGATGTTGGCCATGTATGTACCATACATGTCCTTACGGAACTGCACACTTCATGTAGTTGTGCCTCATAATGATGTATGATGTGATATTGAGTGTGTTCAATGCCGCATATGTGGGGTGACTGACAATCTTGCTTTCTTCTCCTCTGCACTGCAGGGCTCCTGCTGTCCATAGACCATTCCCAGACCTGGCAACGATGGTGGAACGGGACAGCATCCGATGGTACCGCTTCACCAGGCAGCTGATTGAGGATTTGGCAGTGCAGTTGGCCCTACATTTGCAGCCTGGCCGGCCGTATCCTACAGCGCTGACCCCCAAGGTGAAGGTGATGGCAGCCCTACACTTCTTTGCCACCGGTACCTTCCAACATACTGTGGTGACTGCTGGTGGGATGTCACAGACCATGTTCAGCCGTGTGCTCCGCGATGTTTTGGAGGCAATGTTGCTATACCTGAACCGGTACATCTATTTCCCTAGACTGCAACGACTCACTGACGTGAAGAGTGACTTCTATGCCCTGGGGAGGATGCCGCATGTCATTGGCTCCATTGATGGGACACATGTGGCTTTGGTACCACCACAGGCCCAGGAGCAGGCCTACCGTAACCGCAAGCACTACCACTCGGTCAATGCACTGGTGGTGTGTCTTGCAGATATGACCATCTCACACGTGTGTGCCCATTTCCCTGGTTCAGCACACGATGCCTTTGTGATGAGGAGTAGTCGCATTCCCAGGATGATGGCACAGATGCAGAACCAGCATGCCTGGCTTGTCGGTGTGCACTGACTTTGTGCCATTGTGTGTGATCTGATCTGTAGTATTCCGCCCACTTTTCCAAGTCAGCTAATGTGCACTTGTCTGTCCGTAGGTGACTCGGGATACCCCAACATGCCGTGGTTGCTGACACCCCTCAGGAACCCTGTGACACCAGCCCAGATGCGCTACAATGAGGCACATGGTCGGACCAGGAGAGTGATTGAGCGGACATTTGGTCTCCTGAAGAGCCGCTTCCGCTGCCTCGACAAGACAGGAGGGTCCCTCCCATATGCCCCAGCGAAGGTGTGCAAGATTATCATCGTCTGCTGCATGCTCCACAACCTGGCAGTGCGGAAGGAGTTGCCTCTCATCCAGGATGACAATGACCAACATCCACCACCTGTGGAGGATCCTGGCCTGGACCACGATGCCAGTGATGATGATGGTGATGTCCGCACACAGCTCATCACCAACTTCTTTAGCTGAATGTGAGTATCCTGAGGTGTCATGTCAATGATGTGAGTTGGCATGATATGTGTAGGTGGTGCTCTGGTGCTGTTGGAGTGTGTCCATGGGCTACTTGACTGGATGTGTGTAGCGATGTGTGCTTACAGGTGGTCTGTACTCCCCAACAGTGTTGACATGCTAACTTGGTTCTGGGTGGGTATCTTGTAACATGTATTGTGCATGAGTTTTGCTGTTCTGTCCTGTTCTCCATTGCTTTTGACTGTGTGTCATTTCTGTCCTTCACAGGGTACTTTCAGATTTGTTTGGTCAACTGTGTCCACCGACGACGTCATTGTACTTCCAGGGTGGTAGCTGTTGTGTCCCTACAGGTGATGTGCGCCACACCCATGGACTTCCTTCCTTCTACAGTTGTTGACTGTGTGCCCGCTGCCAGGTGGGATTACCTTGCATCTGTAGTGGTTACGACATGTTGCAACTGTGTAATAAACCTGTGCTTCACTTTGTGATGTGCGTTGTCTGTGGTCACACATTTGACTGCCATTTGCTTACAGCACCTGTGGGCTACTTGACTACAACTGGGAATAGGTGTGGTGTCTGTGCATTGCACCGTCTTTCCTGGCAACATCAGTGTAGGCAATGAGTCAGATGGCCTAGGTGTGTATGTGTTGTGTAGCCCTGGTGGTGTGTCTCCCTCATATGTGTCACGTTGCCATTACTCACATGCCTGTGTTGTACTTGCTGTTGCAGTTCGCATACACAGTGTAATTTTGCAGATCATCATCCCCATGACAGCACCCACGTTGGAATCACAACAGAGGCAAGTATGGTGTATTAGTGTGTTTATTGTGATACATTTGTGTGAATAGTGCATAGGATGGTTAGTGCTGTACATTTATATTGCAATCAGAAGTTCCTAGATGAATTGAAAGTCCTGGTAGACAAAATCCCCAGTATCGGGGCCACAGTTGTCTGAGACATTGGTCCAACTTGTACTCCCCATGTCATGTGTGGGAGTTGTGTTGCCGTCAACAGGGTGAACAGTTCGCGCACAAAGGTGAACATCCAGAACAGGTTCAGGCTTCCTGGGGGTTGCACTTGGCCATCGGCCTCTCACTTGCCCCTCCTCGGACGACCCCTCTTCTTTGGGGGGGGCCCCTCAAGTACAGGCTGCTGCGGTGCAGGGGACTCTCCGCCAGAGTCATCCTCCCTCCCTGTGGCAGTTGCAGTTGTTTCGGCACCAGATGTTGTTGGCACACAGGGAGGTGTAGACTGGTTGTTGTTCATCTGGCGGAGGCATTGTAATATGTCCCTATGCACCGCCGTCATCTCTTGCAGTGTGTCCCACTTGGACTCCACGCGGGACATGTGTGAGTCCAAGCGGGCATGATGGGCAGCCTGCTGCTGTTTCATGTCCCTGAGGAGCCCCACTACCTGGCTGAGATCTCCGGTGCTGGACTGGTACGCATCGGCTATGCGTGCCAGTTGTGGGTCATCATGCACATCAGACACCTCTGCAAGCAGCGACCTCTGTCTCCCACCCCTCCCACCACCCCTGCCGACATGTGCAGTGCGTGCAGTGGCACGCACAGATGACCCTGGTCCCCCTTGGGGGTTGGTGGTGGTGTCCATGGCCCCACGTTGGTCCAGTGTCCCTGTGCTGGTGGTGCTCCTTGTTCTGTCCATGTCGGCAGGGATGGTATTTGTGGTGACAGTCGTTGGAGGAGTGGGTGCAGGGGGTGCAGCTGGTGGTCCTGCTGGTGCTGCAGCTGGTGGTCCTGCTGGTGCTGCATGTTGACTTGCACCGGAGGTGCCAGGTTGGTCTTCTTCATCCGAGGAGGGCAGAGGCTGTTCGACACCAGTGAGCTCCGTATCCTCTTGAGCCTGGGACTGGGACTCCTCAGCGTCTGCTGCTGTGTCCCCATCATCACCTGTTTTTGGGAGACACACACAATGTATGTTATGTTTCTGCAGGCATCAATGGTTGACACACCTGACAGTTGTGACTGTGCCTCTGGGTGCGGGCCTGTACATTGCATTGTCCTAAGTTGTCACAGTCAGGGGTTGATATTGGTGTAGCACATTATCCTGCATTATTTGGGCATTTCATTTGTATTTGTTGGGGTGTGAACATGGTCTGCATTGGTTGAATTTTGTTGACAGCCGGCCCTCCTTCCCACCCAGCCAGTCAGTTATCCCACCATGGACTGTGCTTGCATTGCAGGGAGTGAAAGTTGTCTTTCAAGATGTCAGTCAGTGGTGTCCTGCTGTTGGTTGTTGCACAGTTGCCAGCATGGCCTTGTGCTCCCCACAGCAGTAGCCAGTGTCAGCCATCTTGTGAGTCCTTTTCCACTCCCTGTGATGTGAGCATGGTTGTGAGTGGTGTTGATGGGCCAGTTGTGAGGCTGAGCAATATCTGTGCCTACTACTCCCATCATGCTATTGCCTCCACCCCCCTTCCCAGCATGCCCATGCTTCCTTCCTTTGACTCTGCTTCCCTGTGGGGTGGGCTGCCTGTGCTGACAGGATGGCTGGGAGTGTTGTCCTGGCAGTTGTTTGGCTCAAAGTCCCAAGAGTGTCCCTGTGCTTCACACAACATAACCCAGGGTGGTGATTCTTTGTGGGATCTTGAGTTAGGATGTGAGGCATTGCATTCTCCCAGGTGGGTTATGTGGAGTTTGTGTTGAGGGGGTGTGTGAGGGGAGGTGCTTGTGACTATGGTCAGTGCTGCAAGTCCTCCTTCCCACCCAGCCAGATATCCCACCATGGAACGTGCTTGCATTGCAGGGAGTGGAAGTTGTCTTTCAAGATGTCAGTCAGTGGTGTCCTGCTGTTGGTTGTTGCACAGTTGCCAGCAGGGGCTTGTGCTCCCCACAGCAGTAGCCAGTGTCAGCCATCTTGTGAGTCCTTTTCCACTCCCTGTGATGTGAGCATGGTTGTGAGTGGTGTTGATGGGCCAGTTGTGAGGCTGAGCAATATCTGTGCCTACTACTCCCATCATGCTATTGCCTCCACCCCCTTCCCAGCATGCCCATGCTTCCTTCCTTTGACTCTGCTTCCCTGTGGGGTGGGCTGCCTGTGCTGACAGGATGGCTGGGAGTGTTGTCCTGGCAGTTGTTTGGCTCAAAGTCCCAAGAGTGTCCCTGTGCTTCACACAACATAACCCAGGGTGGTGGTTCTTTGTGGGATCTTGAGTTAGGATGTGAGGCATTGCATTCTCCCAGGTGGGTTATGTGGAGTTTGTGTTGAGGGGGTGTGTGAGGGGAGGTGCTTGTGACTGTGGTCAGTGCTGCAAGTCCTCCTTCCCACCCAGCCAGATATCCCACCATGGAACGTGCTTGCATTGCAGGGAGTGGAAGTTGTCTTTCAAGATGTCAGTCAGTGGTGTCCTGCTGTTGGTTGTTGCACAGTTGCCAGCAGGGCCTTGTGCTCCCCACAGCAGTAGCCAGTGTCAGCCATCTTGTGAGTCCTTTTCCACTCCCTGTGATGTGAGCATGGTTGTGAGTGGTGTTGATGGGCCAGTTGTGAGGCTGAGCAATATCTGTGCCTACTACTCCCATCATGCTATTGCCTCCACCCCCTTCCCAGCATGCCCATGCTTCCTTCCTTTTGACTCTGCTTCCCTGTGGGGTGGGCTGCCTGTGCTGACAGGATGGCTGGGAGTGTTGTCCTGGCAGTTGTTTGGCTCAAAGTCCCAAGAGTGTCCCTGTGCTTCACACAACATAACCCAGGGTGGTGGTCTTTGTGGGATCTTGAGTTAGGATGTGAGGCATTGCATTTTCCCAGGTGGGTTATGTGGAGTTTGTGTTGAGGGGGTGTGTGAGGGGAGGTGCTTGTGACTGTGGTCAGTGCTGCAAGTCCTCCTTCCCACCCAGCCAGATATCGCACCATGGAACGTGCTTGCATTCCAGGGAGTGGAAGTTGTCTTTCAAGATGTCAGTCAGTGGTGTCCTGCTGTTGGTTGTTGCACAGTTGCCAGCAGGGCCTTGTGCTCCCCACAGCAGTAGCCAGTGTCAGCCATCTTGTGAGTCCTTTTCCACTCCCTGTGATGTGAGCATGGTTGTGAGTGGTGTTGATGGGCCAGTTGTGAGGCTGAGCAATATCTGTGCCTACTACTCCCATCTTGCTATTGCCTCCACCCCCCTTCCCAGCATGCCCATGCTTCCTTCCTTTTGACTCTGCTTCCCTGTGGGATGGGCTGCCTGTGCTGACAGGATGGCTGGGAGTGTTGTCCTGGCAGTTGTTTGGCTAAAAGTCCCAAGAGTGTCCCTGTGCTTCACACAACATAACCCAGGGTGGTGGTTCTTTGTGGGATCTTGAGTTAGGATGTGAGGCATTGCATTCTTCCAGGTGGGTTATGTGGAGTTTGTGTTGAGGGGGTGTGTGAGGGGAGGTGCTTGTGACTATGGTCAGTGCTGCAAGTCCTCCTTCCCACCCAGCCAGATATCCCACCATGGAACGTGCTTGCATTGCAGGGAGTGCAAGTTGGCTTTCAGGATGTCAGGCAGTGGTGTCCTGCTGTTGGTTGTTGCACAGTTGCCAGCAGGGCCTTGTGCTCCCCACAGCAGTAGCCAGTGTCAGCCATCTTGTGAGTCCTTTTCCACTCCCTGTGATGTGCGCATGGTTCATGGTGGTGTTGATGGGACAGTTGTGGGGGTGAGCAATATCTGTGACTACGACTCCCATGATGCTATTGGCTACACTGACTTGCCCAGCATACACAGAATTCCTTTCTTTCAGTGGTCTTCACTGTGTGTTGGTGTTGTAGTGGTGGCTACATGTCTGGATGTGTTTGTTAGTTATATTTGTGCCACTGCCTAGCTGTAGTTGTAGTTGTGTTTGTACATGTGATGACACGGTTAAATGTAACTTTGAGATGGCATGTGTTGTGTTTATCTGACTGACATACACATTTTGGGATGATTCTGTTCTGGTTGCTGTGTAATTGCTAAGAGTGCATAGTTAGACTCTCCCCTTGACAGTGATGTGTGTGTGTATTGTGGCAGAATATTGTGTACATTTGTTGTGTACTCACCAGGCTCTGGGATGTTTTCTAGTCCATAGACGCTCACTGGCGGAAGGATGGCCCGCACCTTCTCCTCCCAGGGCCTGAGGTATACTGGCTTGGCAGGAGGGCCACTGCCGGTGTATTGGCTCAGGAGGTAGTCCTTCTTCAGCAGCTCCCGTACCCTCCTGCGCACGTCATACCACCTGTTCTGGATGTCAGTCTTTGTGCACAGACATGGTGATTGTGCGTTCACCCTGTTGATGATCCTCTCCCACGTCTTTGTTTTCTGGGAGATGGGTGTCTGTTGGACCAGTGCGCCAAACAACTGTGGCTCTACCCTGAGTATCTCGTCTACCAGGACTTCCAATTCACAATCTAGGAACTTGTGATTCTTCTTTGGGGGCATGGTGATGGGAGGTGATGGTGAGTGATGTGTGTGTTGGTGTGCAGGTGAAGGTGTGTGAGTGTGTGTTTTGCTGGGTGTATGTGAGGTAGCTATTTGTTGGTGTGCTGATGGTGTGTGGCTTGTGTGAGGGATGAGCTGTGGGTGTGTGGTTGATGTCTGTTGAGTGCTGGCAGGTGAATAGCATTTGCAAAGGATCATGGTTGGGATTTGTGTCCTTTATATGGGTGGAGTTGTGGGTGTGTCTTTGTTCTCTGTCCCCACCCACCCCAGTATTTATTGGCTTTGTAATTGCTTGTTTGGCCTTTTTTTTGTGTATTTTCCCTTAGTACTTTCTGTGCATGTTGGAAACGTTCTTGTGACCGAGTCGGACCCTGCAGTTGTCTCGTATGGTCTTCTCCGTTTCGTTCACGCTGTGTTTGTGCAATTTTCTATGCTGCGTACGCGTTGGTCGCGGTGTTTTGTGTTACTTCGGCTCGCAGTTTTGTATGCATGTCGGTCGTACGGCTTGTCCTCCGTACGACTCGGTCGTGGTTTTCGCGCCTTGCATCGTACTTTGCGGTTTGGAGTTCGCGGGTACGTTTCGGTCGGATTTGTTCCGGGTGCGTGTCGGTCGGTTCGATTCGCGTGTTTTTCCGGCCGGATTGCTGTTTTCCGTGCGGCTCGGTCGTTCGGCTTGGGTTCAGTACGTGTCGGTCGGATTTTGCACGCTTTGCATCGTACTTGGCGTGTCGGGCGCCACAGGTACGTGTCGGTCGGAATTAATTCCGGCTCCGAGTCGGTCGGTGCTTTTTCCGGCCCGAATCGGAATCGACCCCTTAATCTCCCCGTGCCTAACAAAAATGAATGTGTCCATCTGTAATTAAACTGTTGCTCATGTAAAGCGCTCTGATACCCGATGTCTCGGGTCTAGTTCGCGCTATATAAAACTCAAAAAAAAAAAAGTGCACACGTTTGATAAAAGTCTAGTTTTGTACCAAGATTGGTGTCAATCTTGTCAGCACTTTTTGCTGTTTTCTCCATAGTACTTACAAAGGAAAGCACTCATTTTGTGACTACATTGCAAATTCCAATGTTTGATTGGCAAATTTTGTACAGAGGACTCCAGACCATACAGAAAGCTGCACCCAGGCTCATCCTGGACCTCCCCAAATGAACCCACATTGCACCCCACCTTAGAGACCTCAATGGGTTCCCAATCCAGAAGAGATGGCAGTTCATGATCCTCACGCATGCCTACAAAGTCCTCCATGACCTAGGACCTGCCTATATCAACCATCGACTCAACTTCCACCAACCCTCTAGACACCTGCGCTCCTCTTCACTTACCCTTGCAAACACCCCCCACATTCGTCGCAGCGGTGGCCGCTCCTTCTCTTACATTGCTGCCAAGACCTGGAACAACCTTCCCCTCCAGCTCTGTACAACCCCCTCGCCAGCAGACTTCAGAAAGGGACTGAAGACCTGGCTCTGCAATGGAGACACAGCGCCCATATACCACTAGGGGTGACAGTGTAGCGCTTTACAAATGCTGCTTGATTGATTGATTCATTACATTGCACCAAACCTATAAGTAAAGAAAAAAATGCTTTTCATTGGAAACTATGACATAACCATATGTACAGAATCACTATTGCCAAATTTTTATTATACAAGCAGAGGGGTTTAATATGCTATTTATTACAATTTTCGAGTGTGGTTACGTGCTGCCATAATTTGTGAGCGGTGAAGAACTGAGTGTGTCAAAACGACCCTCTCCTCCTCAACAAAGGTGATAAATAGCATCTATTATTCTGAACATCTGCGTACATGGTTCATGAGAAAGAGCTTTATGACTGCTGAGAGTAGTTTGTCTGCATAAAATGAAACAGTAGAGACTGTTTTGTCATGTCAATTGCACTGCACTCTGATAATAACATGGAATTTGAGCTTAGCTTTGCACTGCAGTAACAAGTGTGTGAATGTGCATTTATTAGTACCCTCTGAATAGAATTATCGATTTTCCCATTACACAAAGTGGGTTAATAATTTGGAAAGGTGGTACACTCACCATCTTAATAAAAACAACCTGGTTGTGCTACAACATAGGTCTTGCAGAATCTCTGAACAATACCTGGTGTCTGCGTCACAGGCAGCAGGCGATGCCCAAGAAAAGTGTAAGTTAAGTTGAAAAGTAGCAACAATTTTAACTTATAAAATATAACAAAAAAAATGTGCAGCTCAACTTCAAAAAATTAGGAAGTGAGTAAGTAAAAAGGCAAACAAATAATAAAAATAAATCATAAAAGGACAACCGGAAATATGACGTTAACATTTTTAAAGCAACAACTGCCTAGAAAAAGTAAAGCACCAATGTAAAGTATCAGTTTCTGGTTGACCTGGACTTAGCCACAATTTCTGGCTGACTTCAATGGTGTGAAGGCCAACTAAACCAGCAATAAATTCCCATTGCATGCTGGCAAATTCAGTTCATGATAACTTCCATAACTCACAAGTAAGGAAGTGCTCATCATCAGCTGGTGCTGGCATTACTGTGCAGTTCAGGAAACGTGTTTCTGGGTATTGGCCTTGTTCAGCAGGAATGTCCACATGGGCACCTACAGGTCACAAAAGATCTCTATCACATGTGTAGTTCCCCAGATTTCCATACTGTCTCCTGTCCTCTTTAACCTGTGCAATGAGCTGCTTGGTGCTCTGCTCACAGGTAACCGCATCAAGATTCACCGGTATGTTTATGATGCACAACTGCTTGAAAGTCTCCTCTGCTTCAGCCATCCAGCTCCTCAAAAACTGCTTACACACCATCCATACATTATTGTTCAGCGCCTACCTGAAGCTCAACCAAACTAAGACAGAATTCTTATTATTTGCCAAGAGCAACAAGCAAGATACAGTACAAACCTGGCTCAATGATGTGAACCTTGGCAATCTCAGACCTCAACTTTCACCGAATGCCAAATCACTTGGATTCTCCCTGAAAACCAACCTCTCCCTCAAAGAACACGTTGCCAAAAAAACAAAGACAGCCTGGTACCAGATCTCTCTCCTAAAGAAAGTCGAACCGTTTCTTCCATAAAGCAACTTAGGGGCATATTATCAAGAACGGCGTTAAAATTATCGCCGCTTTAGCGGCAGAAAACTGCCGCTAAAGCGGCGATAATGGGCTTGATAATATGCCCTTGAGAATTCCAATAGAAGCCCATGTTGACACCAGAACATGGGCTTCTATTGGAATTCTCAAGAGCATATTATCAAGCCCATTATCGCCGCTTTAGCCGCGGTTTTCTGCCGCTAAAGCGGCGATAATTTTAACGCCGTTTCTTGAAAATATGCCCCTTAATTACTGCTGCTCAAGCCCTCTTCCTCTCACATCTGGATGGCAGTAATACCCTATTACAAGGCCTCCCAGACTCCACACTGGCACCCCTTAGGGGCTTCCTACATGCTGCAGCATGCCTCATCCAGGGCCTGAAGAAATATGATTACATCACCCCCCCTGATGAAACTCCACAGGCTCCCCTTGACAGCCAACACCATCTTCAAAACTAGCTGCATAATTTACAAGGCTATCACAACTAGCACCCTCACTTATCTCGTAGATAAGCTCACCATTTCTGGTGGTTCTCAGCATGTCTACAGCTAGGATACCATTAGAATGCAGACTAAGAAGTGTGAAATAGAAAAGACAAGACAATAGGCTTTTTTCATCTATGTACCCAGGATTTAGAATAACATCCTGCTGTCCATTAGGATAGCTCCAACGCTGCTCCAATTTAGGAAAGAGTTGAAGGCCCACCTCTTTAAAGAACACTACATCACAATTGCAATCCATTAAGCATGCACAATTCAGCATCTTCTATTACTCTCTGATTTTAAGCTTCCCTTTGACTATGTACAGTACTCTGCTGTCTTTTGGCTATGTTTGTGCTATTGAACTATAGAAATACCATGTATATAAACTAAAGGTTAAAGTAAGGTCATGTTTTGGTGAAATGTTCGATAACAATGTAACATTTTAAACTTCAAAAACCACAGAAATTCATCAGTTAGAGTTACAGTTATCTCAAAATACTATAACTCGTGTGCTAAGGTAACTATAACTCGCGCCCCCTCCATGCACAGTTTTCTCATCAATAATTCCATTGCAAATGTTGCAGTGTTATTATCAATCATGTCACAGAAGATGTCACGAGTGATGTAATTTGTGAGGTAATTAGCAGTGCATGGAAAGGGCACGAGTTATAGTGGCCTTAGAACATGAGTTATAGTTACTTGAGATAACTGTAACTATAGTTGGTGAATTTCTGTGGTTATTAGAGTTTAAAACATTACGTTGTTACTGAACATTTCACCTAATTATACCATTACTTTAACCTTTGCTTTTTCAGTAAATTTATATTTAATGTAAAGTAATATTTTATTACCATATGTAAAGCCAACCCTCCACCACGCACTCGTGCCAACCCACCCTTCCACCATCCAATACCGTATATAAAAAGCCGATCTATCATCTCTCTCCAAAAATTAGCAATCATTTTAATCAAATGTATATTTAAATACTACACATACTACAATGTTTATTATTGTTGATTACTGTTAGACCCAGCGGTTTCGGGCTTGTTGAGATGCATCAAAGCCAGTCAGAATCCACTGTTCCATGTAGGATGAGTACAATATATTTGTCTGATAATCTGCGCTTACCCTCTGGTAGCTTAGCACTGAGCAGTCAGACTTATCCTCAGGGCTCAAGTGTAAAGTATTGGCACAACAACCCCCTCGCAACAAACTGCGTTCGCCACAGACTCCACACCATATGTATAAAAAACACTGTCTTTATATTACACACACATACTGAAATCAAAACAAGATATACATTGTATATACACTCTTCGGTTAGTTCATTGTAGGTTCTTTGTAGGTTCAGTGACTGTGAGGGGTTTGATACAGATAAATGCTGCCCATAGTAAATCAAAACGAGATACACATTGTATATATACTCTTCAGTTAGTTCATTGTAGAATCATTGTAGGTTCGGTGACTGTGAGGGGTTTGATACAGATAAAAGCTGTCCATAGTAGAGTATTCATTTTGGAACAGTCATTGAGTATCTTGAGGAACTTGGTTTTCTCTGAACAGTTCTATTGAAGAGTTAGGGCCTGGTTACAAGTTTGGCGGTCCTGGAGCAGGCCGCCATGCCAGCGCCCCGCTCCAGGACCGCCAAACTTGACTGCCGGGTGCCCGCAAGATTACAAGCAATCTCGGGGTCTGGCGGGTGGTCCTTTGGCATTCTCACAGCGGTGCCTATTAAAAAGGCACTGCAATGGGAACGCCAAAGGCCGTTCCTGCACCGCATTGACTGTAAAGTTAATACCGTGCAGGAAAGGGGGTGACTACACATAGGGGGTCACAACATGTTCCCCCCTGCATGCACCCCTTGGTGCTGAGGCAACAGGGGGCCCTGTAGGTCCCCCTTTGTTTCCTCTCTGCCACAGTATTCATGGCAGGCTCACCGCCATGAAAACTGTGGTGGAGAGGAAACTCATAATATGCTTGGTGGTGCCGCAGCAGCACCGCCAAGCATATTGCGACCTCAAGACCACTGCAACCCTGGCGGTTGTGGTGGTCCCAGGGCAGTCCGACCGCCCAACTTGTAATAAGGCGGTCAGAGCGCCGGTGCCCGCACCGCCACCGTGGCTGTGGCAGCATAGTCATAATTAGGCCCTAAATCTGTGTGCAGATTGTCAGGTTAAGAACTTTTTCTTCTAACCTTTAGGTGTGAAGATGTTTTTTGGTTCTGGTTCTGGTTCTGGTTCTTGAGGGTTCTGGTCTGTCCGAGGTAGGGGTGACCCTTTCTGGTGGCCATGGTGCTGCTGACAATTCAACATCAGGGCACACAGTGCCTTCCCAAGGAGTCACTGAGAGGAAAAAACTCCGAAGGGAAAAACCTTTGATGGAAGGGGTGACTCCAGAATCCAGGCAACAGGACACGTCAGCAAGGCTACGACAGACCTGGAAAGAAGAAGAGAATTGCAGAAGAAGGAACCCACAGGAATGGAATACCAAAATGGAGCAAAGAATCACCAGCAGCAGTGAAAAGACAGGAGCGAAGAGTGACCAACAGGAGTGAAGATTCACCAACAGGAGAGAAAAGTGTTGCAACGCAAGGAAAATGAGAATTCCAGCCCCTTAAATATCGAAGGACAGGAATGACGCAATAGGAAAGGGAGAACCACCATCTTGGGGTGGGAAGAAAAACTAATTATTGTAAGCAGCCTTGAGTTATTAGACAGAATTGTCTCAGCATGACAATTTCTAGATAACATAAATGACTGTGCATCAGGTACAGACCTATGTATATGTGCTTCTTTTGCTTCAGAAGATGGGCTATCTATAAAGTTTTCACCGCAGCATGAAGGCTATAGGTACTATGATCGTTAGCACCTTCAGACCGTGCTTATTTTAAGCAAATAGTGTCTTCTTTGACTACTTGGTGGATAGAGTGTACACTGTTCTTAATAGATACTCTATGGTGTATTTCTCAAGAGAGTTTCAATGTCTGCAAACAGTGAGGGAAAGAGTAAATTCTCTCCATAGAGTAACCAGTGTTTACAGTACCCTATTCTCTACTCATAGCAACTTAATTTCTCAATGTAGGTTCAGTGACTGTGATGCAGATAAAAGCTGTCCATAGTAGAGCATTAATTTTGGGACAGTCGTTGAGTATCTTGAGGAACTTGGGGGCATATTAACAACGGCCAGCGATAATTATCGCTGGCAGTGCTTAGCGATAATTATATTATCGCTGGCTATCTCTGGCCTTTATCGCCCTGGTAGCGCGTTATTAACAACGCGTTACTCCAGGGCGATAAAAATTCCAGAGATAGCGATGTTATCGCCCTTTTGCAGGGAACATCACTGGTTTTCCAGCGATGTTCCCTGCAAAAGGGCGATAACCTTGCTGATACGACCCACAGGGTCGTATCAGCAGAATCCACCTCCTATGGCTAACATAGGTAAGTCGGGATTATAGCAGACGTTAGATTTTGGCGAAAACGGCCGTTTCGCCAAAATCTAACGTCTGCTATAATCCTGTGGGCTGCCTTGTAAATATCGCGATGTGCACATCGGCGATATTTACAACGTAGCCCATCTGGGGTACGCCAGTAACGCCCACTTTGCATCTCATTAGAGATGCAAGGATGGGCGTTGGGGGAAAGGGCGATAGTGCAGGGATTCACGCGATAGCGTGACCTTGCTGATTAGGCGATAGAATTATCGCCGCTTTCCGTCCGAAAACGGACGCTAAAGCGGCGATAATTGTCTATCGCCTCGTTGTTAATATGCCCCTTGGTTTTCTCTGAACAGTTGTATACAGATTGAACACAGTATGCAGTATGGGTTACCCATCTATCTGTGGTTGATTGTTAATGTGAAGTCAGCTACACATGAAGTGTATGTTATAGGGTCAATGTTGCACATAACACATGCTTGCTACAACTAAGGGAGTTGTATCTGTGGTGGCATTAATGATGCTTTATATTATTCTGAACTATTGTGTACTTACTTTCAGGCCTCTAATGCCATACTAGTTTGTAGAGTAATGTGTACAAAAGAAGCTTGGATGATATCATCAGTGATATCATAAATGATGTCACAGAATATGTCATGAGTGATGTAGTATGTGAGGACAAAAGCAGGGCAATGGTGGGAGTGCAAGCTATTGTTTTTTTCAGTGAATTTCTAAGGTGTTTTAAAAAAATAAAACCAGATCTTTTTATCACACCTAACTATAATGTTACTTTAACCTTTGGATTTTTTTCAGTGAATTTCTAGGTTTTGTTTTAGGTAAAGTGACATTTTATTGCCATGCAAGAAGCCAACGCCCTCTGCTGCGCACGCTATTGGCTGTGCACAGCAGGGAGTTGGCAACAGAACCTGGCCTCCGGCCAGGCCCTGTAGCCAACCCACTCAGAGGCAACCAACTCCCCCACAGCAGCACGGGCTTTCATCATGTGTAGCATACAGTCAGACCCTGCTTCCAACTACCTCTAGGCAGCCACTCTGAGGCAGCCAACCCCATGCAGCATACACCCTATGGTCATGCATGGCGTGGGTAAAACAGCCATTGGCTGTGTGCAGCAGAGGGTTGACCACAAGACTTGGCCTGCCGCCATGCCCTGTGGCCAAACCCACTGCAGGCTGCCAACCTCACACCATGGACAGTCTTTGGAGTGCACAGCATAGGGTTGGCGTTTGGGCCCTGGGGACCCCAACCCTTGAGGCCAAAACATGGGGTCCCCGGGGCCATTGAAGGCTCAGGGAGGGGGTCCGCATGCCCTATAAACTTAAGTTACGGTCCTGTGGGATGGGGTCCACAGGGCCTTTTTAAGGCTATGGGAAGGGGGGCACTCTCCCCTTATTAAATACATTGGGCCCCTGTGGATAGGGTCCCTAGGACAGAAAATGGCTTGGGGAGGGGGCTTCACACCCCTCCCTAAATAATTTAATTAGCCTTTGGGGGGGGGTCCCCAGGGCCGAAAATGACTCTGAGAGGAGGCTACATGCCCCCTCAACTTAAAGAATGCGGCCTGTGCCGCCATTTATTTTTTTGACACAATCCCACAGGGGTGTCATAGGATTTTTTTTTTTTCAATTTTGGCCTGGGGCAGGGGGAGGGGGTGGTCCCTCTGAGTCTCCTGCATGGGGCCTAAGTAGATAGGGTATTCCTTCCCGTCCCCCTTTATATAATTATTTTTGTAATGCAGGAGAGGCAGCTAAGTCCCTGAGTCCTGTAATGGCTGCCAGCAACCTTTTTCTCAAGTTGCTGGCAGTCAATCAGAGCGCTCGCTCCTGTGGGAGTCTGACTCCCGTGGGAGCAAGATGGCCAAAGGGAAAAAAATCTCCATGGCCAATCATAATACTCTATTTTTAAACTGGGGCTCCCAATGGACTCTTGCAGACCCAACCGTCCAGATATACAAATACTTTTGGCACTGTTTAGTTGGTTATATTCCTTAATTAGTCAGTTTATATGCTCAACCAAATCATTTACCCTAGGGCTGTAGTGTAGTTCCGATAGTACCCCTGCAGGACCTGCGCTTGTGGATAACATACACTGTGGGCCTTGTGGCAGACTGATTCTGAGCACCCCCACCGCGTATGTTAGCCTGTTTGCATTAGCTAGTTCACAGTGTCACTAGAATCTCCTTTTTATCAGAGAGATTAGTTTGTGGCAAACTCAGAACACGACAACCCTGATTCCTCAGACTCGTGGAAACAATGTACTACTTTTCGCTCAGTCACTCGTGCTCGCTCATTTGGTCTCAGAGAGTTACACAGAAGAAACAGTGGAGCGTGTTTACAATAAGAATTTATTGCACAGTTGTTCTTCTAGTATAAAATATATGTGCTGCGACAACTGTTAAACAGTAGCAGAGATATATGATCAGCAGTACAGTGAAAAAGAAAGGATAGTACAGTTCTACCATTTTGCAATAGTCATGAACATATACATGAATATAAAATGCATTTATAAAATAAAGTGCATACTCCTACGATGCCTGTCTAGATGTAGCTAAGTGTACCTAGCATGTGAGTAGGTGCGAAAGAAGCCAAGAATACCGCTAGGATTTAGTCAAACCCCATTACCTGAATAATGAGAGTGTGGGACCTCGTCCTGGTCTCGAGTTGGACACCCCGCAAGGGATGATTAGACCAATGTCAGCTGGAGCGACTGCATGCAGGAGCCTCAGTGTCTCTGGTCAGTGTGTCGGCCTGGAAGTCTCGGTTCCCTCTAACTACTGATAGCAAGAGGTGCTGTATTTATACAGAAAAGTATAGAGTCCCTTTGTCCCTTGTGTCTTGTGTTAGCCATTGTTGGGTATGAAGATGACGTATGGGATGAACCGGTTACGTAGATGTTTATGCAGGTGGATCCTAGCCCCTGCCTGGTTTCCTAGAACTCTTATGAATATTTACTCATACTGGAAGAACATCGAAGATGGTCTAGGAGGCCATTGTTCGTGAGAAACCCTCCTTCTGTACCCAAACCACAGTCTAGATAAGGTTCAGCCCTCAGTGCCCGTTATTGTGGAGAATAGGGAACTAATGTAGGTGAAAGATTATGCCTATATTAGGGCATCTCAAACCATGCCTATATTAGGGCATCTATATGAAACATAACACCCACTCCTCTTAATACTCAACAATAATAAACAATGGTAGCAAACTACTAAGTCATACTAGGTGGTAGCGCATATAATTGTCAGTGAGCCACATAAAAACATTTATAAAATTTTAAAAGCATATTAAAAACATTTCTAAGAAGGGAAAAATGTGTAGAGTCATTTTCTGAAATTGTACTCAAGCTAAAGGTCTAGCTGAGTTCATTTTTAGAATTTAAAACTCTTACAAGCATTTTAGAAGGCCATGCTTTCTTTAGCGATAGTGTCAATTTAGTAGGAAATGTTCCAAATGTAATCAGAGTTGAAAAGAAAAAGGAAACTCTGAATTCTTTCCCAGCACATGGTGAGCCAATGGAAGATTTAGGGCCCGATTCTGATGCGGGTTGGAAAAGCTTCCCGACCGAGGGCCTGATTCTGATGCGGTTAGGAAGGCCTCCTAACAGCATTTTCTCCTTCCAAATCGGATCGGGAACGTGTCTTCCCGACCGATGGCCCAATTCTGATGCGGTTAGGAACAAATGTTCCCATTGAAGTCAATGGGAGTTCAACCAAATCGTATCTGGAAGCATCCGGATGCATCCTTCTCCGCCGGTCGGACTTTCCCGATCCGAGTGGGTCGGACACCATTTCCCAACCGATTCGGTCGGGAAGCTTTTCCAACCCGCATCAGAATCGGCCCCTAAATGTCCTGGCTGGGAGACGCAACATCACAGTCACTTGCTGTAGGGGACGGGAATTGTAATATTTCACACAGTACGTCGATGGAGCACAGATGAAATTCAGTATTGCCCACAGTTGGCATATCGGCAGCCGGTGCTGTAGTCGATACCTCAGTGCCCGTAGTGCTAGTTGTAGGGCTTGTGCTGGTGTCAGCGCTAGTGGTGGCTGAGCTGATGCTCACCCCAGTTGTAAAAGGCACCTGCGGGTTTTCAAGGAATGCAGTCGTCAGGATAGGAATACGCTGGGGACACAGCCGAGTGTGGGACCGCAGCGGTTCCAACCTCGTGTTCAAGTCCGCAGGCGTCTCCGACTCGAGTGTCAGACAGATGTCCAACACGCATTCTTCACCGCAAAACAGGCATCGAAGAACAGGTAAGATGCAGTCCATCCAGACTGGTCTAAACGATAAGAACCAAGAAGCACTCAGTTCTCGTAGGCGAGGCGCGCCCAGATGCTGTACCATGCGCTCACGGTATCTACTTTCCAGAAGAGCTTTCGCCATTTCGTTCGTGATTGGGCCGTCCATTGCGTATCAGGAAAATGACGATCAGGATTCCAGCTATTAAAAGCAGTATCAGAGGTAAACCTCCAAAGATGCTTCCAAATACGGAGTGTATAACATTTGGGATAACTCCGAGGACTGTTTGGAGGGTGCTTAGAAAACCTGACCCTATGGTCTTAAATAAGTGTACAATACCACTCGTATCAGACATGTTAAACATACGACCCACCATTTCTACAAAATTAAAGGGGCAGTTTGTACGAATAAGTGCCTGTATCTCGGTCGAGGTCCTTGCAACTTGAAGATCAAAGGTCTCTCGAGCGGAGGTTAAGGGTACAGTTTGCTGTAAAAGCATGGCTTTCATTCTGCTCAAGGCGTCAAATTTTATAAAAGATATCTCTAACGAAGGCCACAAAGGCGCCTCCCTGACTGTACTTGTTGGGGGAAACAATACTTGCATACAGCAAGTAACCCTGGCGTTCACGGTGACCAGATAGGCGATGCCCAGAAGCATGCCACAGCAACCTTTGATCATTCAGCATCAAGTAACTCCCATTCAACAGTAACTCGAAAACTGGTGTGATCACGGCAGCTGGAGTTCCTTTCATGTGGCAAGACAGATTCGCTATCGAACCATTACATGCTCCGTGCAAAATAATGTCTTGACACATGAGAGAGCCACTTAAAGCGTTCTTGCAGTTTGTACCACTCAGAAACACTTCACGATCCCCACTCCGGCATTGAAATCTATATGGTAATTCCTAGGATTCCTTAATGTATTCTTTACCCAACTTTTCATATCTGCCTGCCTGCCTTTGCTCAAGGCAATACTGAAACAGAAAGGTCATGACCGGGAGAGTGATATGGCGTGAATTAGCCATTCTGTTGATGGTGATTCCGCCACTGTGAATGGTAGCCTGTCCAGTTTTTCAATATGCAGCATTGTATATTTAGCTCCCCTTTGTGCCATTTCTATATGTGTATCTGTTAGATTGTATTCAGAAAACAGAGACGTACTGTTTATAAAACGCCAAGGCACAAAGCCTGCACGCAGAGATTGCAGCGTCCAGCTTAATAACATAATAGAAAGTAACTGAGATTGGCCGTGTTGTAATATGGCTAAATCTTGTTCCAGTATGTCGATAGCAGAAGATACAATGTTGGCCAATGAATATATCCAGGAGGTCAAAGTTGTTAGCCCATTATCTACCACAGCTAAAGCTTTTTCTAGGTTTATACGGTCTATTTCCCGTATTCTCTCTGCGGCCTCTTGTTGGGACATCTTCCAGTTTTCATTATAGGCAGCATAAATGCCTGCATATATGAAACGTTTTCGACGTGTTTTCCTGGGTCCTAATAAAAAGTCCCTAAGATCCATGTGAAGTGAGAGTAAAGGTAAGTGTTGTTTCACTTCTGCAAGTGTTGAGGTTTCGAGCCAACTGAGGCACAACTTCCCAACACTATAGGATGTCACTACCCCTGAATGTTCTCTCTGTACATAACGTGGGTCTGGCCTATGGATACTGAGTCCCTCGATGATGTTCAGGAATCGCTTATGACAGCTATTCGTGTCTAAGGGCCACACCACCCACTGTTTCCAATTTGGGTCTGTTCTATTGGACTTTAAGATGTCATCCACTGTTGCCCCTTCTTTTGTAGTTGAATTCTGCCACCCCCCATATGTTGGTGTTGGAAACCTAGGGGTGTTCAGGTCCTTGTTCTTGGCTAGTCCAAGACAGGATATCTGTTGCACAGTATCATTTAAAAAGATCATCTGCTGTGGAATGAGGCATGCTCTAAATAGTGCCTCTGTACCCTGGACTTGCCAGCCCCTTGAACCCCAAACTGATTTTAGGTCAATTTCGTCTTTCCATAGGTCGAAACCCTGTTCAGACAATTGGGCCAAAAAGGAAGCAGAGTAAATCTGTTTAGTGTTTGTCAACATAATTTTCAGTGCTGATGTTGGTGCAACCTTGTAGTAATATGAGGCTGGATCTGTGGTGTTAAACCCTGAAAAGTATGAACATTTCTGTGCAAACGTTTGTGAACTACTTTTTGGTGGTGTTGGGCAATGTTCCCACTGATGATATTCAAAAACATTCCTAGGTGAAATGGATTTGTGCAGGAAATGATGACCATAATGTTGGTAACAGTACAATGTGTCATAATCTGAAGAACCCTCTAACATTTCATTATTAGAAAATGCAGCAGTTTTCTCTAAATCAGACAACATATTGTTAATTGTTTCAGAGTCCCAATCATCAGAAAATGTACTTGAGGTAATGATATCACTTAATGAAATTTTAAATACATGATTAATTTTTAAAAGCTCGGTCAGACCGAATATGTTGAAATCAACCTTGTCCCAAACTATACCATCCGGTATAGGAACTGCTGTAATGTTCACTGATGACAAGTCTCCTTGCTCACGATGTGATGATGGATGTGGCTTCAGTAGTATGTTGACCTTTTGGGCTGTGGAGCTTTGTTGAAGATAGCGTCCATTAATAAGCATACTTAGGGGCCTATTTACAAGCCCCTTGCGCCACTTTTGCGCCGCCGTTGCGTCACGCATGTGATGCAGCGGTGACGCAAACCATGTGCCGCGTTGCGCTATATTTACAAAGTGACGCATCTAGGGAGATGCGTCACGTAGTAAACCCCTGCGCCACATGAAACCTGCGTCAGGTTTCATGTGGGCGTATCGGTGCGGGGGGGGGGCGTTCCGGCGCAGGAACGCCTCGGAAAAGTGACGTAGTGAAATCTACAAGATTTCACGCAGTCACTTTTCCGACGCTGGTGCGTCAAATCCTTACGCCTGCTTCAAGCAGGCGTAAGGATTGACGCACCATGTTAGGGATACGGAAGGTTGGAACAGTGCTGGAGTTGCGTCGCGCTTGCGACACAACTTCAGCACTGCACCAACCTTCTGCCGCCAGATGCGTCACGCATCTGCTTATCCTATCGCCACGATGCGCCGCATTGTAAATGTGGCGCATTGGACGTGGCGCAAGGGTAAACTTGCGTGACGCATTTTCCCTGGCGCATCCCTGCTGATATGCAGGGATGCGCCAGGGAACGTAAATATGCCCCTAAAAGTTAGTACTAAGCCAAGCCAGAAAAGAAAAAACAATATCCCAAAAATTAAACAGAGTTCAATCCAAGGTGATACCAGGTATGTCTTTTTTAAAAAGTGAAGAAAATTCTGTATTTGTTGCTTGAATGGTGTTTTGGCTGGCGTCGTTTCCGGCTCGCTTGGATCCAGAGAAAACGTATCAAAGTTCATGAAATAGCCAGAAGCAGTTTGATCAATTGTAGGAATTGCATCGGGATTAGTTGAAATGTTATTTTGCTCTCGACGAGGCATGTTGATGTAGACTTCTGTATTAGGTCTAATTGCAACTTGTGAATTAATCTGATGTTCATTTTGAATTTGAATGTCTGGTTCAAGTGGAACAAGTTCCATAGCATTGTTGCTTAGTCCTTCATTCCTTACAGGTGGCTTTTCAAACGTGATGAGTCTTTCTGTTTGAACTTCTTGGATTGTAGCGAGAGGAGGGCGTCTGCTACTGTGGAGACCACGAGGCCTACTGCTTATTATCGTCCACATAGTGTGGTTTGATTAAGTCGATTGAGACAAATCTTTTCTCCTTTTTCCCGGCAAGAGGCGGCAAAAGTACAGTTCTTGTTCCTTGTACTGCAAGGACTGGTACAGGTGTTCTGTATGAAGGTCCAAATTCCTTTTTGTCCGCAATTTTCTCTCTGACCAGATCCCCGACTTTTGGGATCCAGACAGGTCTTGCTGTGTCTGCCTTGACTTCCCCAGTGGCGGTCTGCTTTAGTCGGACATTGCTTTGTTTTGCCCTGGATTCATTTAGATCCTGTAAAACAGCCAAACGATCATGGATATCAAATGGCTTTTCATCCGCCACTGCGCCTTCACAATCAAGATCAGGTACCCACATTCGTGTCCCAAAGAGGACTTCATATGGAGTGACACCCCTAGAGAGTTTCTTGGCTGGTTGTTTAACGCCCGCTGTACCCCATAAAGGTGTTTGACCCAACTACCGCCCTTGCCTAATACCCTAGCTGTTAAAGATTGCTTTAAGTCCCGGTTTTTCCTCTCCACAACCGAATTTCCCTCGGGATGGTACGGAGAGGAGTACTACAATGCTACGTCCATTCCTTCCATGGCCTCTTTGTAAGCCCAAGAGCTAAACGCAGGGCCGCGGTCAGAATGTAACGTGCTAACTGCGTATGTGCCGATAAAGACTCGCAAATCTTTGATAACAGTTCGAGCGTCAGCCGAGCGCTGAGGCCATACCCATAGGAATCTTGAGCAGGAATCCACTGCATCCATGATATATTTGTAAGCCCCGTCCGTTTGTAAGGGGCCGCAGTGATCCAAGTACACACATGCAAGAGGTTTGTCTGATTTTAATAATGGCGTCTGCGCGGGTTTTGCTATCGTGGAGCCTTTCATCTGCTGGCAGATGTCACAATTCAAGGCATAGGGCTCTATTACGATGGCGGTCGGATGCCCACCACCGGGCCGGCGGTGGACATCTGCCCGCGATTGCAACCAAGAAAACCGCCGGTCAAATTAGGATGGCGGTGGTGACCGCGGCGGTGGGAAATTCCGACTGCCGCTTTTCCGCTGCTTGCCATCCGCACTCCTGCCTGGCGGACGGAGCAGGACCGGGATAATGGTGGCGGTGCAGATCAGGCTCCGCCGGCAGGATTATGATGCCGGCGGTAGCCAGCCTTTCCTCAGTGGTCACACTGCCATGTGGAGATTGTCTTCCGGGGGCCCGTTGTGGGCCCCCAATGTTTGGGGGGTGGGTGGGTGCACTGGGGGGGTACCCATGGTCCCCCCCTACATTTCCCTGTACCAGGTGGCAGGCACTGTGCAGTGCCTGCCACGCAGTGCAGGGGAATGCAGGACATGCTTCTTTGGACATCGCAGCGGTGCTGCGGGCAGCAGCAACTGCCGCAATGTTAAGGCCCGCGATCTGACCGCCGCGGTCGGATTTCGACCGCGGGTCATCGTAATTCGACCGGCGGTGATGTCGCGGTCCATGCGGGCGGTCTTTTCCCGCTACCATGGCGGTCGGGGAGTTATTCCAACCGCCATCGTAATAGGCCCCATAGTCTTTAGTTTGCTTAGTTAACCCTGGCCACCAATAGCGCTGTTTCAGTAAAGAAATAGTCGCTGTAACGCCTGTGTGCGCAGAGCCCAAACCCTCATGTGCTGCTAGTATTAAACCTTGCCTACGATCCATATTTGGTATTACCCTATCCCCCACTCCAGGAATCTGAGCATATGGAATGTTACTTGCATCTAACTTGTAGGAGTATTTTGAGTGGAAATTGTTTAGGTACTGCTGTGCTGCCTTTGCGTGAAGCAATGACAGCTACCATAATCTCACTGTCTATTCTCGTTTTGGAACGAGTGAGTGCAGCTACGGAAGCCGTGCGAACAGCCTCCTTTGCGGCTTCATCAGCCAATGAATTCCCTTCAACATGAACGCCATCACTTTGATGACTCAATGTATGGATCACGTCAGTCCTTGGTAGCTCGTTTTTCAACTCTGCTACCTGTTCCCATAGCATTTTATGCTTAATTGTGCCACCTTTCGCATCTTTAAACCCGTTTTGCTCCCAATGGTCTAGGTATTCATTATATGACTGAACACAGTAAAACGAATCACACACGATTAGTGTGGGGAATTCGTGATCCGTATTTACCAGTGCCAGTATTAGTGCTTTTAACTCTGCCAACTGTGCCGTGCAGTCTCCTAGCGATTGCGTTTTTGTGCAACTCGGATAGAACTTTCCATCCTGCATGTGACCTTTAACGATAGCACACCCTGCGCTGTATTGCTGCCTACTTCCTATGGCCGGTTGCGCAGATCTGTCAGTATAAATAATATATTCATACTGATCGAGAGGCAAGATTTCATTTGGTAGAGGATATTCGTGTTCATATTGCAGGAATGCCTGTGTTTTTAAACTTGGATCAAATCTGTATTCAACGTCCGTTGCAGTAAGAGAATTAGCCCATTGTATCCATCTTGGATGTAAGGCTTTCGCATTTGGAATGCTGGCTTTTGTAACAGCTTCTAAAGCCGGTACCGGGGTTACGACAATCATGCGTTTCCCTTGTGCCAGTGCTCTTTCTCTTGCTACAGCGGTCTGAACAGCTGTCAGTATTTTCTCTGTTGAAGTGAAACGCATTTCTGCATTTGTGTACAGGTGTGATTTGCATGCGATTGGTACTGTTTCCCCTTCATTGAAGGTTAAGTAAATGTACCCGCATTGACCTGCAATTATACGGATCACCAAGTGGCGTACGTTTACGCGTGTTTGCAAGTGTTTGTAAGCCATCATGTCTTCTTGGAGTGAACGAAGAATATTAGTATGTTCTTGTGTCCAATATCTGGCTAAAAAGTCAGGCTTTATTAGGTCGTAGAAAGGTTTTACCCTTTGTGCGTAATCTAAAATGTATGTTCTGCCGAAATTTAGGAATCCCAGTATTGATTGTAAATTTTTTAATGATTTTGGAGACTGGAGCAGCGCACATTTTTCTAAAAAGTTTGCTGCTAGACTTTTCCCTTCACTTGACAGCTCATATCCCAAAAATAGGACATTGAGGTGGACTATTTTTGATTTTTTAAAGTTAAATTTGTTGCCCTCAGTGGCGAATCCCATAATAATGGTGCTTACCCTGGTCAAGTGCCTCTCTAAGTCGTCGTCCGTTAGATAAATATCATCCACATAGGACAACGCTTCTTCATCAAATTTTTGAAGTAACTCTGTTACCCTTTCTGAAAATACCCTAGGGCTATTCTTATACCCTTGGGGGAGTCGACAAAATTGTTGCTGGGACCCTAACGCTGAGAATGCGGTCAAATACCTGCTTTCAGGTGCTATGTTTTGGCAGAAAAATCCATTTGAGATATCAAGTGTTGTTTTGTATTTTTTCCGCACTATGTTATTCATTAATGGGGCACTATGTGCATTTTGGACAGCAAATGACTTTGTGCATGAGTTTAAATGTCTGTAATCTAAAACTAGACGATATGTATTGTCGGGTTTAGAGACGGGAAACAAAGGATTGTTCATTGGAGAGGTACATTTTTCAATGACCCCCTGGTATTCAAGTTGATCTAAGATCTCCCTGACCTGTTTTTTAGCTTCTTGCTTTATTGGGTATTGCCTCTGAGCATTAGGTGAAACTTTTAACGGGATCACGTGGTAGGTTGAATCCTCATCCCACCCAGCGTGATTTTTGTACAATGCTGGAGCTTGGGCTGCTGCCCACTCCCGTGCATATGTATGTTTAAGGTGAACGGGAATATAGTCGGAAAATGCAGGAAAAATTATACTTTCTCCCCTGGGGCATTCTATTACGAATGCTGGCGGCCAATCTTGTTCAGCTAACAGGATGTCATATCCAGATGATCAGTTCTTCCAAAAGAGACCTTTTACTTTCCTGGGCTTGTCCCCCTCCATCCGGAGTGTTATTTCATGTAACTTATGTGAGACGCTCACCCTTTTGTCTGGTGTTTCCACTGTGATATAATCATTCAAGTCCGCTGTCACCAGAAATTCCTTCAGGTTCTGGTGAGCTATTGTTACTTCTACCGCACTGTCTAGCATCGTCAGAGCCCATTCCCCGTTCAGAAGTTGTGTCCTCAGAATTCTGGGCACGTCTGATTTTCAGACCAGCAACTTTCTTTTTCTTAAATTGAGGTTTTGATTTTGGCTTATCTTCTTTTTTGGAAGTAAAGTCTTGAGTGTGCTGCTTGTCTCTGGACTGTGTGTGCTCTTCTCTGTGTTCTGACCGTCCTTCTCTCTCAGAGTTTTTCTTCGAGTCCTGAAAGGAACGAGAGGAACGTGTATCAGTATCCTGATATCTGTCAGGTTTCCTAATATTTCCCTATTCCTAAGGTTGTACCTCTTTTCAGAGGGCTCCCGTGGAGGAGACCTACCTCGGGACTGAGATCTGTTGTCTTTAAACTTTTGTTGTTTTTTATTATCCCACTTCTTTTTAGAAGAAGTCGGTGTCTGCTTAGAAGTGTCCTTTTCGGGACTGCCCATTAGTTGAGGTTTTACAGCTTTTCTCCCCAAACTATCCCTGCCTAACTCTGCATACGCAGTTTCAATTATTTTGGGTAGTTCATTCTCCTGTTCTAATGGAGAGAACTCCCGTAGGCATTGGCGCATTGCCACTGATGCTGGTTCCCCTTTAATGTTAGCTAGTATTATGGCTGATACCTGGTCGTAGTTATTTAATAACTTCATCCCCAAGTTCAGGGCAGGTTCTGCTCCGTACTCATTTTGTATTTGTTTTAATACATCTGGTATCACTGCTAATGAAGGAATACCATGCGAGCTGGTATATATGGCAGCAAAGACTGTACCCCAAGAGGTATAATCCTCTAACTGAGGTGTAATCCCCATGGGCAAGCAGATTGTTAAAATTCTGTGTTTTTCAAATGGTGTGGTATTTGGGAATACTGCTTCTAACAGGGTTATTTTCTGAGCTACCCAGAAAGGAATTTGTTTACGTTTTGTGGATATTTTACCCATTACCGCGTGTAATTTTTGTGGAGTACTTTTAGTAGCTGTGCTCTATGTAGGAGCTGTATTTGGTGTAATTACTGTTGGTTGGACCGCAAGTGTCCTCATGACGAATTGTGTCATGTTTCTGTAAAGTTTTATCAACTCTTTGTGTTGAAAAAGCAATTCATCATTTGGCATTGGTCAATGTCAGGATGTGGTGCATAGGTCGCTAATATCGGCCATGTTGCTCCTGGTCTTCCTAATGGACCAAGTCTTGCTCTTCTTCTTGAATGGGGCAGGGCGCCATTAAACCAGAAATTATGTTCCTGGTATGTCAGGGGAATCTCAATCTCCTCTAACGGAGTGTAGACTCCTGGGACTTCTTCATGTGTACAATACTGAAAAGTTTGTGTTATAGCATTTGCTGCTGGGAATGTAACCCATGAATAGAACACCTCTGTTTGGAAATCTTTGTGTGCCTCTATCACGAATATTACTACACCTCCTCTGGCTGGTACACCATTTTTGAGGAGTTTAACTGTGAGTGTGTGTCTTACATTGGGTGCAATTTGTATTGCATTGGCATCTTCCTCCTCGTCTGAGAGAGATAATTGCATATTTACTGGGTCTAAAGCCCTCTAAGTCATTGTGTGTAAAAACACAGAATAACTTTCCAAGGAAATGAAATAAGGTGTTTTGCACAATTTTGGGAAAAATGTCCTTCAAGCTTGATTAACCAACAGTCAATAAATAGGATATCTCGCCTACTCAGCTGTGGCGGAGTTTGTGCCCACCCACTCCAGACGTCTCTGGTTTTTGTGAGTAGGGGTCTCTGAGAATAAGCACAACTGAACTACTCAGATTCTACTGTTAAATAAGTACCAATCCAACGTTGGGCGCCATGTAGTGTAGTTCCTATAGTACCCCTGCAGGACCTGCGCTTGTGGATAACATACACTGTGGGCCTTGTGGCAGACTGATTCTGAGCACCCCACCGCGTATGTTAGCCTGTTTGCATTAGCTAGCTCACAGTGCCACTAGAATCTCCTTTTTATCAGAGAGATTAGTTTTTGGCAACCTCAGAACACGACAACCCTGATTCCTCAGACTCGTGGAAACAATGTACTACTTTTCGCTCAGTCACTCGTGCTCGCTCATTTGGTCTCAGAGAGTTACACATAAGAAACAGTCGAGCGTGTTTACCAAAGAATTTATTGCACAGTTGTTCTTCTAGTATAAAATGAATGTGCTGCAACAACTGTTAAACAGTAGCAGAGATATATGATCAGCAGTACAGTGAATAAGAAAGGATAGTACAGTTCTACCATTTTGCAATAGTCATGAACATTTACATGAATATAAAATGCATTTATAAAATAAAGCGCATTCTCCTACGATGCCTGTCTAGATGTAGCTAAGTGTACCTAGCATGTGAGTAGGTGCGAAAGAAGCCAAGAATCCCGCTAGGACTTAGTCAAACCCCATTACCTGAATAATGAGAGTGTGGGACCTCGTCCTGGTCTCGAGTTGGACACCCCGCAAGGGATGGTTAGACCACTGTCAGCTGGAGCGACTGCATGCAGGAGCCTCAGCGTCTCTGGTCAGTGTGTCGGCCTGGAAGTCTCGGTTCCCTCTAACTACTGATAGCAAGAGGTGCTGTATTTATACAGAAAAGTATAGAGTCCCTTTGTCCCTTGTGTCTTGTGTTAGCCATTGTTGGGTATGAAGATGACGTATGGGATGAACCGGTTACGTAGATGTTTATGGAGGTGGATCCTAGCCCCTGCCTGGTTTCCTAGAACTCTTATGAATATTTACTCATACTGGATGAGCACATCGAAGGTGGTATAGGAGGCCATTGTTCGTGAGAAACCCTCCTTCCGTACCCAAACCTCAGTCTAGATAAGGTTCAGCCCTCAGCGCCCGTTATTATGGAGAATAGGGAACTAATGTAGGTGAAAGATTATGCCTATATTAGGGCATCTCAAACCATGCCTTTATTAGGGCATCTATATGAAACATAACAGTGCAACAGAGGGCAGTTTGCATATGTCTTATAGATATACTTTTCAAGAATTCTTTCATCTGAATAGATGTAAACTGCACACCATTGTCAGTGACAATGGTTTGTAGTATACCCTCACTCTGGAAAACTCCATTTAAAAATGTAATGATAGTGCTGGTTTTAATGTTATCCACAACCTTGATTACAACCAATTTGGAATGATAATCAACTAAGGTCAGAATAAACCTTCCTCCCAGACCACTGCAATTCAAAGGACCAACAATATTCAAAGCCACTTTGTTCTATAGAATAGAGGGTACTTTCACCACAGATATAGGATCTTTTGTGATTAGCTTGCTCTTGTCAGTATACGCACAACTCACACACCCACTTATACTGTTCTCTATCATGGAATCCATGGATAGCCACCAGTAATGGTATCTAGTATTATTTTTTGTCAACTTACAGCCTAAGTGGTCTTCAAGAGCAAGGCATATACGTTTTTTACACAACCCTTCAGTGCTCCCTCTGTACAATTTTTCATCTTTAATGTATAGTTCATTACGTACTTCCTAAAAACCTTTTACAGCATCCTTCAACTCAGAACATCTCATGGGCTATCCTTTCAAAATCAAGTCCTTTATCTTGTTTAAAACTTGATTTAATTTCATATTTTCTTTCCATTCGTCGTTTCTAACTCCCTCAGAGATAGATGCTACTACAAATTCCTCTACTCTGCAGTTCTCCTTTCCAGTATCAGGAAGAGGAAGTCTAGACAAGCAATCTGCTGCTAGATTTTTATCCCTGGAATGTACACCATCCTGAAATTAAAACCCTCCAAACCTAAAAACCAATGAGATATCCTGGGAGTAGTTCTTTCAATGTTCTTTACAGAAAATGCAGAAATTAATGGCTTATGATCAGTTCTTAAAGGGGACGGAATGCCCCAAACAAACAATCTGAAATGTTGCACTGCCCAAAAACATGCAAGTGCTTCGCTTTCTACAACCAAATAACTGGATTCTGCATCAGATAAAGCTATAGAAGCAAAAGCTACAATTCTCTCTTCCTCCTCCACCACCTGACTCAATGTAGCTCCAATACCCTTTGTGCTTTCATCAGTAGTAAGCATTGTGTTTCTTTTAGTGTCGAAGTGACCAAGGTGCAGGGAATTCATAATTTCGTTTTTTAGTTGAATGAAAGCATTTTGACAATGCGTATTCCAACCAAACTTCTCATGTTTTTTAATAATTTCCTCAAAGGGTATGTGACATTTGCAATTTTTTTTACAATTTTCAACTAGTACTCCGAAAGTCCTAAGAATGATTTGATTTCATCTTTACTGCTGGGAATAGGAGTTAACCTGATGGCTTCCAACAAATCATGTTTAGGTTTTACACCTTCCTTTGACAATGCATGTCTTAAGTATTTGGCAGACCTGACACCAATTTGGCACTTTTCTTTTTTTACCGTACGTCCTGCTTCTTTCAGTTTGTTCAATACCATCCCTACCAATCAATCAATCAGACATTTGTAGTGCGCACTACATACCCGCGAGGGTCTCAAGGAGCTGGGAGGGGGGGCGCTACTGGTCGAACAGCCAGGTCTTGAGTAGCCTCCTGAAGGTCAGCAGGTCTTGGGTCTGTCGTAGGCTCAGTGGGAGGGTGTTCCAGGTCTTGGCGGCGAGGTGGGAGAAGGATCTCCCGCTGGTGGTTCTTCTTCGGATGCGAGGGACGGTGGCGAGTGCAAGGCCGGCGAAGCGGAGCTGGCGGTTGGGGATGTAGAAGGAAAGTCGTCTGTTGAGGTAGGCTGGGCTGGTCTTGTGGAGTGCCTTGTGTGCGTGGATGAGGAGCTTGAAGGATATCCTCTTGTTGACGGGGAGCCAGTGCAGGTTTCTCAGGTGGGGGGTGATGTGGCTGTGGCGTGGTACGTCGAGGATCAGTCGTGCAGAGGCGTTTTGGATGCGTTGCAGTCGTTTGATGTGCTTGGTCGGGGCTCCCGCGTAGAGGGCGTTTCCGTAGTCGAGTCTGCTGCTAACGAGGGCCTGGGTGACTGTTCTTCTTGTATCTGTCGGGATCCACCTGTAGATCTCTCGGAGCATGCGGAGGGTGTTGAAGCAGGAGGAGGAGACGGCGTTGACTTGCTTGGTCATGGAGAGCGTTGAGTCGAGGATGATTCCCAGGTTGCATGCGTGGTCGGTGGGTGTCGGGGGTGCCCCCAGTGCCGTCGGCCACCAGGAGTCGTCCCAGGCTGAGGGGTTGGAGCCGAGGATGAGGACCTCCGTCTTGTCCGAGTTCAGCTTCAGTCGGCTGATCTTCATCCAGTCGGCGACGGCCTTCATTCCTTCGTGGAGGTTGGATTTGGGGGTGATGGGGTCCTTGGTGAGGAGAGGATCAGTTGAGTGTCGTCGGCGTAGGAGATGATGTTGAGGTCGTGCTGTCGGGCGACGTGTGCGAGCGGGGCCATGTAGATGTTGAACAGTGTCGGGCTGAGGGAAGATCCCTGGGGTACGCCGCAGATGATCTCGGAGGCTTCGGATCGGAATGGGGGAGGCGGACGCTCTGGGTTCTGCCGGAGAGGAAGGAGGTGGTCCATTCCAGAGCCTTGTCTCGGATCCCTACGGCATGGAGGCGTGCGCGTAGTGTGTGGTGGCAGACGGTGTCGAAGGCGGTGGAGAGGTCCAGGAGGATGAGGGCCGCGGTCTCACCGTTGTCCAGCAGTGTCCTGATGTCGTCGGTGGCGGCGATGAGGGCAGTCTCGGTGCTGTGGTTGCTGCGGAACCCTGACTGGGAAGGGTCCAGGATTATGTTTTCTTCGAGGTATCGGGTTAGCTGTCTGTTGACAATCTTCTCGATGACCTTGGCCGGGAACGGAAGCAGAGAGATGGGCCGGAAGTTCTTCAGGTCTCTTGGGTCCGCCTTGGGTTTTTTGAGTAGGGCGTTGATCTCAGCGTGTTTCCAGCTGCCTGGGAAGGTCGCGGTCTCGAGGGAGAGATTGATGACGTTGCGCAGATGCGGTGCGATGGAGCTGCTGGCTTTGTTGAAGATGTGGTGCAGGAATGGGTCTGACGGGGAGCCGGAGTGGATTGTGCTCATGGTCTTGATGGTGTCATCGATGCTCCCTAGTGTCATATTGTGTTTTTCCTCCATGTTTCCAAAATGAACAAATTGTCTTGGAAACATAACATATTTTTTTAGACCAAATGGCTTTCTGCAAAACCTATATGCACCAAATGGTGTTATGAATGAAGTCAATGGTCTGCTGGTTGGATGGAGCTCCACTTGATGGTATGCAGAAGATACATTGTGTAAAATTCCGCACCAACCACCAAACTTAACATTTCATTTATTTTAGGTAGTGGATGATGATCTACCTAAATATTTGCATTAAGTTCCCTCAAATCAATGTACAATCGGATAGCCTTACCATCAGATTTAGAAGTTATAACTATGGGTGCAATCCATTCCACAAACTCAATTGGTTCAATCACCCCGTTTTGTTAATTTCTCTAACTCTTGGATCAGTGGTTCCCTCATCATGAGTCGAATAGTCCTGCATTTATGTGCAATCTGCTTGGCTATCTCTTTCAATTTCTTTCTATGTTGGAGCTCCCTCAGGCATCCCAGTTTGTCAGAGAAAACTTCAGGAAATTCATCAACCAACTCAATGCCACACACTGATCTACCAACCAACATTACAGGTTCTTCTGCTGTAGGATCTAACTTGATACCCAAATCTCTTTGATGAGCCCAGCCCAAAAGATTTAAACCATTTTACCACCGTACTCCTATCTTTAAATGATGTCTTCACAGTAACCATCCCTTCAAGGGGAATAGGATCTCTAGTGTAGCCTACTGGTGTGACATCTGGTTTCGGAAAAGAAATAACACTTGTGTCAAAATTTGAAAGAAAAGCTTCCTTATTATTGAACATGAATCTGCGTAGACTTTGATTTCTGGCATGTAAGTTAATTTCACACTGCAGTAGATATGTTCCCTTCTTCATTTCTTTCACTTGAAATACAAATTTACCCCTTTCACCCTTCACTTCATTCAATATTGCTGACAATTCTATTTCCTAAACCTTTACACACTCAAGCAAAATGACCCCTGGGATTGCATTACCTACATAGTGCGGTTCTTACTAAACAATTTGCATTGTTCGCTAAATGTCCTGTGCTACCACATCTAAAACACTTACGTGTGTGCGCTTTATTATACCTTTCATTGGTAAGGGCCTTCACCGGTTCTGTTCTTTTCTTTATCACTGACACACTTCTTTGTTCATCTGCAGTTTAATTTACTACCTGTTCACTAGTAATTTTTATCTCTCTAATGCACTCCAGTGTGTTCAACACGTTTTGCAATATCAATTGCATCTTTCAAGTTCGAATTGCCCACGAGTAATTTCTCTTGAATCTTTGAATTATTAGTACAGCGTACTAATTGATCCCTAATGAGAGTCTGTTAAATCTTCAAAATCACGTCTGCTAACTCCCTAAAATGGCAATATAATTACCTACTTTCTCATTCTTCCCTTGTGCTCTTCCAAAAAATGTATGCCTTTCAAACATCACATTTATTTTCTCTCCAAACTGTAATTTCAGTTTTTTGATAGTACTTACATAACCATTTCCGTCATCAGAATCTTCCTCAACATACTCCAATTCAGGAAGACTCTCAAACACATTACTGCCCTCTATACCTAGATTGGGTAGCAATATGTGTTGTTTCGTCATAAATGAAAACCTGCTACCACCAATGGCAATCAGATAGGATTCAAATAACTTTATCCACCTTTTCCATATTAAAATAGGTTCACCTACATCTGATAGGAAAGGAGGTGGCTGATTCATGCTTAACGCCGCCATGACAGCAAAAAAAACTTGAAAACTCTACTAAACTATTACCTTATAAGCAGTTATTAATCTAAAATAGCTCAAGTTCAAATAAAAAATATTTTCCTAATATAGACTTACACAAAGTTGACTTCTAAACATATGTATGCACAATTTACATAACCATACTTATAACTCCAGAAAATTTGACAATGTGCCTATTTTGTTATAAAATTAAAAATTCTCAGCCTCCAAATATATTTTCTTTTTTTATCTAGACACTAAGGCCATGATTACGAGTTTTTGGCAGAGCCACCGCTCTGCCAAAGCTCACGCCACCCACCCACCAGATTACAACTTCTTCGTAGTCTGGCAGGCAGGTGGCATGGCGGTCCCATGGCGGTGCCTCTTTTAAAGGTGGCGGTGCCATTAAAAAAGGTTCCGCAATGGGACCGCACTACAAGGTTCCTGCATGACATGGACTCGAAAGTCAATGCCATGCAGGAACCTATGTGCATGCACACAGGGGGACACATGTTATGCTCCCCTGTGTGAATCCACATACGTTTGAGGCACAGGAGTTTCCTCTCTGCCAGGTGGAACCGCCATGAAAAGCCTGGCTGAGAGGAAACTCGTAATATGCTTGGCTGGACCGTAGCGGTCCTCCCAAGCATATTGTGGCCTCTGACTGCCGCTCCTATGCCAGTGAACGGCAGCTCCCTGACATAGCCGGAGGTTCCAGGGCAGTCCGACTGTCCGAGTCGGAATCGGGCGGTCGGACCGCCGGTGTGGCAGTGGCTGGATCCACCACTGCCACGCCACCACGAGTCTGGCGGTCCGCAGACCGCCAGACTCGTAATAGGGCCCTTAAAGTTTAGTCTGCATGGCTGACTCTTCGCACTTCAGAATGATTGCTTCAGTGTGCACATAACAAAGCTACAGACTGCAAGGAACATCTTCTCCTCCTCACAACCTGTCCACAGCTCAGCAGTTCAGTCTGAGAGCTGATTCTTCCCTTGACCATTAGCTGCCACAGCGCACACCCAGCTCAGTCAAAACAGCTGACACATCCTACAACCATTTGCCCGCCTCGGCACGCACACATCTGATCAACATACTGCTTAAGGGTTATAATGTCTCCTTCTCCTCCTGTCGTGCTTTCTCCCCAACAGTGCACCCACACATTTATGATGTTCTGATTTTCCCTCATTATTTCTCTTCCATTCAACGAAATGACACCTCCCATGGCGTCTGGGCCAGCTTACTCCTTTCCACTTGTGCGCACTGTCAGGCGGCAGTTCCTGCACAGCCTCTGTAAAAAATCACCCAAACAGTGACAACCCTGCGCACCCACCAATATGAGCCTACTAACAATGGAAAACGTCTTCTCATCATATTTGAGTGCGCAGACTCCTTGGTCAAACACTTTTCCCCTGCGAGTAGCATCTTTCAGTTTTCCAACCAATGGAAGATTAAGAAGTTGCACTTCCTTCTTCTTGCCCACACCCAACGTCGGTCAGCAGACAAGTGCGCAGCCTGCAAAAGTCATACACTTTTATGGGGGAAGCGTCTCTACTAATTTATGATGTGCAGAATCTCCCCACTCAAATTACTCCAGGGGCACAGTGCTTGCCACTTCTCATTGCAAAGTCTGACCAAATGCACTCTTACTCTCAGCAGCACAGTGTTCTTCTGAAATCACGTCTCCTCACCTGCATGACCGTTCCTTCTGCTTCACCAAGAATCGAGGCAACATCACTGCAATATGCTGAGTCAGGTACCTTTACACTTTTGTAGTATTTGTAATTGTCGTCAAGACTCTTTAGAGGGAATGTTGTGCTCACTGTCCTCTGCACAACAGATCATCGCCAGTGTAATAACAAGGTTGAAGCCAATGGTTGATTATGTTGTTCTTTTATAGCACAACAATATTCATGACTAATGTCCACAGCAGGGAACAGCACAATGGTTCTAACTGTCAAAACTGCCTACTGGAACCCAACTGTAGGAAAGTAGGATCTGCTTCTTATGGTTACCCCCACGTATGCTTATGTGATGCTGTTTTTGACTAATCTGACAGGGATCCTGCTAATCAGGACCCCAGTCTATCTGCTTTCACCCTAAACTGTTGTGTTAGTACCTAGATACAATCCCAGATTGGATACTGGGGTACCATTATCAGTCCCTAGTATATGGTACCCATGTACCCAGGGCATAGGTACCCCAGAGGTGTCCCATGGGCTGAAGCATGCATTATGCCACCCATGAGAAACCATGCAAAATGGAACTACAGGCCTTCCATTGCAGCCTGTGTAAGCTGGTGCATGTACCACTTACTAAAGATATAGGTTTACTATATCTAAAGGTCACTGCACATAAAACCTATAAGTCACCCCTATAGAAGGCCTTTACAATCCTGAGGGCAGGGTGCTTGGTTCTAAGTGAGAGGGTGCCCCTGCTTGAGCAGGACACTCCTGCAGCCTTCAGAGTCCATTCTTCCAGCTTATCAGTGAAGCAGCCATATACTATATAGAGAGGCACCGCGTAATTACGCGATGACCATCTCGAAACTGGCTGCAACAAATCCTATCATGTTTGGTATCAAACATGTTGGAATCATACCCCCACACTGTAAACGGTGTGGGAGGTATGATTCCAAGCATTGGGAGAGCCCTCCGTTAGGCTCTCAGTGTTCCCAGTACCAGCCTTCTTGACCCAGACAGCACAAAATGGTTGCTGCCGACCAGAGGCACATTTCTGCCCTCCTGCTCCTGAGCCAAGCTCGAGCAGAGCAAGGTGGAACAATAGGCATCCTGTCACAGGGAGATGTGACCACCTCCCAGACAGGATTTATTATATTAGTGCTGGGTGGGTGCGCTTGCCAGTGCCAGAAAGTCTGCATGAGGGGCACATTTGGTGTCCCTGTGCATAGGCCATTTTCAAACCAGTCCTGGAAGCCGTTGGCTCCCGCTCTGGCGCGAAACTGGACGAAGGACATGGGAGTAACCTCCCCCCTGTCCAGACCATCCCCTGGGAGGGTCCCCTGAATCTTCCCAACCCTTTCCCTAGGGTACGGAAGGGTTTACCTGGGTGTAGGTCCCTAGATTCGTCGTGGGATGAGATTCATATCAGACACCATTGCACTTCTACTGTCTGGGCACTCTGGACTTTGCTGGACTTCGTTTGGGCCTGTCTTCATCTCCCTTCCAGTCTGCTGCATCATCCGTGCATGTGCATCAAACAGGAACCTTCCAAGACCTGTGAAGCATCAAAGACAACCAAAGTAATCTCCCTTGGAGTGAAGGAGTCACTCCCCTGCATTCGCAGGCACCGCAACTAAGTCGACCGGTCTGCAGATCCTGAGCTCCTCCGGACTCCGTGGGCTCGGCAATCCAGGTGGTGGTTTTCCACAGCTCCCGAGGCTTGCTCTACCCTCTCACCAAGTTTGAAGCCAGTAGTCCTCGAGGGGGTTGCAATTGCCGAACCCCTGGGTACCGCATCCAAGTAGTCCCAACCTCGAGCATCTCCAGTGACCAGAGTCTTCAGCCACACCGCATTGTGTGCATTCTGGCTTCCATCTTTTGGTGAGCTGCTTGAGGTCGTCTTGCGACTCCAGTGCCTCCAGCCTGTGGGTCCACTTGAGGGTCACTTTTGCTTTCTGCAGGCTCCCCTGCTTGCTTGGGGCCTGTTCCGACTCCGCTGCTTTTGGTGAGTCTCCTAGACCTTGCTGGTCCTCACCGTGTACATTCTTGACCTCCTGCGTGGGTTGCGTTTGCCAAGGCTTGTTGGTGCTCCTGCCGGACACCGACCCCTCAGCACTCGACATCCTTCGTGGGACAGCTCGGATCTGGCTCCTGGTCATCCTCAGCATCACCTGGTCCCCGCAGCTGCAGAGTCAAGGTCATCAACATCTCTCCTGAAGCACCCGACATTGGTGGGTCTTCATCTACCAAGCTCCTGGTCACTCCCAAGTGGCCCAGACTCTGTCCCCTCTGCTTTCAGGTACTTCTCTTCAAGAATCCACATTTGGATTCCTACGGACACTTTCTCCTCTTCCAGCAGCAGCAATTTCCTGAAGTCCTCCATTGGGTTCGACGGCGGTTTCCGACGCCACTTCACACCTATGCACCCGGCTTCTCTGGAATAGGTAACTTGGGTACCACGGTATCCACGGGTGGGGTGGCTCTCCAACCTTCTGTCTTCCACAGGGTTTCTTCAGGGTCCACTGGGAAGGGTCCTTAATCTTTAAAACTCCAACCAGAGTAGAGTTGTACGGAGCCCGCCGTCGTGTTCCCACACTGCACGTGCCCTCTGTGGGATCCCTATCTACTCACCTTGGGTGGTTCCTCGGGGTCCCAGCATCCTCTCAACAGTGTTGTGGTACTTATACCACTTTCTTAGTATATGGTTTGGTCCCCCCCTGGGGCCCACTGTGTATTAGTGCTTTTTACTGTGATTTCTTTGCTGAAGTATTGTGTGCTTTGTGTCTATCTCCGTGTAGGAGATACTGGAACGTACTAGATAGTGTTATATAATAAATACATATTTTTATAAATACTTTGTGTGGTTCTTTTTCATTGAATCTATACTAAAAGATTGCATTCTGGTAAAACAAGCTGCTTTACACTCCTTCAAGACTAAGCCTGAAGGCTGCTCTCCACAGCTACCACTTAGAGAGCTTTCTGTGGTTGTCTAAGACCTCCTAAATCACCATAAGGGTTGTCTGGACTGGTGCAAGGTTCCCACTTACATTAGTGGACATCATATACCAGGCCAGCTTCTCACACCAACATTCTAACAGGCAGTAGAATACAAGCGCGGGACAGCAGTGGCTCCTCAACGGCGGAGGAGCGTTACCCCACTAACTCAGAGCCAGCAGCTGAAAAATACAACAATATTTTATTATTGTTTTATTTTTCAGCTGCTGGCTGAGCCAGCGTGTGCAGGGATGGGCAGAGCTGGGCCATGGGAGGGGGAGGAGGAGTGGTAGGTGCACTTTTAAGTGTGCATGTCAGTTTGGCCTGCCACCTTAGGCACTTAAGTTTCTCCAAACCAGCTGTATTGCACAGCCGGGTTGGAGAAACAGCAGAGACTCCCTGTGCCTGAGAGAGCATTCATTCAGCCAGCTTAGGCCAATTCCCATGCTGCTCTCATGCTTGAGAGCAGCTAGGGATTGAAAGGGGAGTCCGTGATGCTGTCCCAGGGACTGCTGGCATCAGGAACTGGAAGCAGAGGAGCGTGAGGCAGCTGACAGCACCAGGTAAGTATTTTTTTTTTTTTTATTATTATTAAACCCCCCACCATGTGCTACCCCCGCATGCTCCCCCAACCCCCTCCACACGCCTCACCACCCTTTATCTGTGTCGGCCGCCACTGGTGGGGAAAAAGGGGAATACAGGCTATACCAACATGATAAGGGAAAATAATAACATATAGATTGGTGAACAATAGTTTGCATCTTGATAAAACTCAACAATTGCATTTTGGCTTGTCAAAAGCCCTACAATTTTAGATTGCAAGTATTAAATATGGCCTGCAAATTTCATGCATACCGTGTGAGAGTGTGGACCGTGTGAGAGTGTGGCCTGAGCAATATAAACACTGTGATCTCCCTCTATCTAATCTATCTATCTGTCTGTCTGCCTGCCTGTCTGTCCATTCTGTCTATATAGCCACAGTCGGGGACCTCCAAAGTGCCCCCCTTAGCTTAAATTTTGTAAGAAATGTGGAAAAAGTCACATGTTTTGCAATTCCCTTGCAAATCATGTTTCCCCGACACCTGAATTGATGGCAAGGGTCTATGGTACAGAGCCAGATACCGTGGAAACCAACTGCTATTTTAGCTGTCGGGATTCGTGAGTCATAAGCAAATCATGAATCTAAGGCAAGCTTTAAAGCCTCAGGATAGCATTCCTCCAGGGAATTTGTAAATCCCCCAAAAATGTTTTTTTTTTAAAAACAAGAAGGCCTTATCAAATGCCAGGATCTGTGCGCCAACCCTGGTTGAAACCAGAGCCTGGCCATAGCCAGGCCCTGTGCTGAACCTCTGCTGCACATGGTCAAATGCCATGTACAACAGGTGATTTTGCACATGGTTAAATGCTGTGCGCAGCTGGGGTTTCCTCCAGTAAATGGTTGGGTGCTGAGCCTGTCCACTCTGCTGAAGGCAGTGCACAGTAGTGGTTGTACGCCTGTGGCAGATTGGGCGTGAGGCCTGACTAAAGACCTTGTACAGCAAGAGTAAGAAGATAAATACCAATGAAATTCACAGAAAAACAAAGTTAAAAACTAAGTTATGGTTCTGGCACAATCCCATAAATACTATACAAATCACCAATTATGGTTATCAACGCACACAATACATGTCATAACTTATGGTGCCCGCCATGCTCAGGACACCAGTTTGAGAACATCACAGAAACATAAGAACAGCATGGCTGGTGCCATCCATTATGGCATATGTTGTATGCGTTGACTTTCATAACTGTTGTACACAGTTGAGTTAGAATCATAACTCAGCTTTTAACAGTGTTTTTTCAGTCCCCATTATTTGCTGCACCCAGCAGAAGATAACGTCAACAACTTCTACAGACAATGTGTTCTTAAAACAAAGCAACTGGTGTTTTGTGGACCCAGTCTCCAGGGAGGATGTGTGCAGAGGGGGAATCATGAATGGTCAGATACTGCCCCAAAAATATACAAGAAGTCTCTGTTTTAGTCATGGGTTCACTGGCAGTGGCCTCAGCCATGATCCCAGGTAAAAAAAAATATATATATATATATATATACACACACACATATGTGTTTGTGGACCGGTGTTTGTTTGAACGCGCCGCCGGATTGGATGTTCAGGCAAATGAACATCAATGGAGGAATATATATATATACATGTATATATATATATATATATATATATATATATATATATATATATATATATATATTATCTACTGGCGGTCGCCAGTAGATAGTTATAGTTAGGACCTATTTTCCATAGGAAATCCGCAACATTCTATTTGAAATAACTCTTGCGTCGGTTGACGAATCTTCGTGAAATTTTCAAACTTTATGGCCCGCTCTGGTCCGCTCCTACCCTGAAAGTTTCGGGGTGATTCGTCAGCGGGGCCGAGAAAAAGGGGGTCCCAAAACGTGTTTTCCCCATTCATTTTCCCATAGGAAACTTTAGCCACGGCTACAGCCCGAACTGCTGAACGGAATTACACAAAATTTGTCAAAGAGGTAGTTCTTGGTTCAGAAAGAACCCTTTTGTTAAATGGTGTAAATCCGTTCAGTAGTTGCGGAGAAATTAAAAAATAAGAGTCAAAAATCAATTTCCCATAGGAAACTTTATGCAAGGCTACAGCCCGAACTGCTGAACGGAATTACACCAAATTTGGCAAAGAGGTAGTTCTTGGTTCAGAAAGAACCCTTTTGTTAAATGGTGTAAATCCGTTCAGTAGTTGCTGAGAAAATCAAAAGTAAAAACACATATATATCTGGGCGGAGCCTAACCACACATGTCATCGTGAGATCTGATTGGCTGTCAGCACTTCATCCTGGAATTGCTGGCAGCCATCTTGGGACCAATATAAATGATAGTACCCCATTGAAATGCATTGTAGTGAATCGAAGATTTTGAGGGTTACCAAAAGGAGAACTATAAAGGGTGATAACAGACTTTAGTTACATTAGAATTCATTTGTTGATGGTACCATACTAATTTCAGGAATTGTGGTGTGTTCTAAGGTGATTTTACCCTGTGAAAAACCTTCTGCTGGGATATCATGAATCATATTTGAGAGAAAACTATTTTCACATGCTTGTCCCATACAGTTTTGGAAGGTGCTCCAGAAGCTAAAATGAGAGCATATTTTCTGTAAATTCACATTATCTTTCTCAGTCATGTGAGAATGAAGTCTGACATTCTCAGTAAAACATGTACATCCAACAATGGCAGAGACTGTCAGTTGATTCCTTTGTGTTCTACTGCAGCTTCCCAGAGTGATCTAAAGAACAACTAGAGTGCTAACAGCCTTACTTATGACAAAAGTATGGCACACCTGAAGCCATCTTGATTGGAATAAACTGGTAACACTTAAAACATTTAATTTAAAAAGGAACAAAATGAGGGGGTTCATTTTGCCATAGAAATTATGGTTAGTGCTGTAGAAAGAAAAATTAGGACATGTTTTAAGTGAGATCTCAAATATCTTCCTGTTATATTTCAACAGGAGCAGCCTGTCAGTTGATGCCTTTGTGTTCTACTGCAGCTTCCCAGAGTGTTCTAAAGAACAACTAGAGTGCTAACAGCCTTACTTATGACAAAAGTATGGCACACCTGAAGCCATCTTGATTGGAATAAACTGGTAACACTTAAAACATTTAATTTAAAAAGGAACAAAATGAGGGGGTTCATTTTGCCATAGAAATTATGGTTAGTGCTGCAAAAAGAAAATGTAGGGCATGTTTTAAGTGAGATCTCAAATCCTCTTCTATTTCATTAGAAAATTCTGACATGCAGACTGAAACAATCACTTTCAATACCAGCAGTAGACTTCCAGTTAACTCCTTGGTGAGCAGTAGCTTTACTACAGTGATCTAATGAACAACTAGAGTGCTAACATTCTGAATTTATGGCAAATGTGTGACACATCTGAATGCCTTCTTGATGGAATCAAAGTAAAAAACTGAAAGCATTTCCTACTGAGGAGACTGTAGTAAATGAGGAAATTAGGAAACTTCATAACAAATAAGTCTCCCAAGATGGCCACCAGAGAAAAAAGAGCCCAAATGTAGCACAAATATCACCCAGAGGTAGCCCACGTATAGCCCAATGACAGAAGTGTGCAAAACACTTTTTATTTTTGTTTTTTGCAGTTTTATATAGTGCAGACTGGTCAGGTATTGGAGTGCTTTACATGAGCATTGGTTACATCACACAAGGACAAATTCATGTTGGTTGACCCCTACACTACCCAAACACCACTGCAGTACCCTAAACCCTAAATCTACCCCCTACACTACACAAACACCACTGGACTACCCTAAACCCTAAAACACTACCCCCAGCACGACTCCCTACACTACCTAAACACCACTGCACTACACTAAACCCTAAATCTATTCCCAGCATGACCTCCCACACTACACAAACACCACTGCACTACCCTAAACCCTAAAACACTACCCCCAGCACGACCCCCTACACTACCCAAACACCACTGCACTACCCTAAACCCTAAAACACTAACCCCAGCATCACACCCTATACTACCCAAACACCACTGCACTACCCTATACCCTAAAACACGAACCCCGTACACTACACAAACACCACTGCACTACCCTAAACCCTAAAACACTACCCCCTGCACTACACAAACACCACTGCCCTACCCTAAACCCTAAAACACAACCCCCAGCATGACCCCCTACACTACACAAACACCACTGCACTACCCTAAACCCCCTACACTATACAAACACAACTGCATTACTCTAAACCCTAAAACACTACCCCCAGCACGACCCCCTCACAACACAAACACCACTGCACTACCCTAAACCCTAAATCGACCCCCAGCACGACCCCCTACACTTCCCAAACACCACTGCCATACCCTAAACCCTAAAACACTAACCCCAGCATGAACCCCTACACTACCCAAACACCACTGCACTACCCTAAACCTTAAAACACTACCCCCAGCACTACCTCCTACACTACACAAACACCACTGCACTACCCTAAACCCTAAAACACTACCCCAGCACTACCCCCTACACTACTCAAACACCACTGCACTAACATAAACCCTAAAACACTACCCCCAGCACAACCCCTACACTACACAAACACCACTGCACTACCCTAAACCCTAAAACACTACCCCCAGCACGACTCCCTACACTACCCAAACACCACTGCACTACCCTAAACCCTAAATCTACCCCCAGCACGACCCCTACACTACCCAAACACCACTGCACTACCCTAAACCATAAAACACTACCCCCAGCATGACCCCCTACACTACACAAACACCACTGCACTACCCTAAACCCTAAAACACTACCACCAGCATGACCCCTACACTACTCAAACACCACTGCACTACCCTAAACCCTAAAACACTAACCCAGCACGACCCCCTACACTACCCATACACCACTGCACTACCCTAAAGCCTAAAATACTACCCCCAGCACGACCCCCTACACTACTGCACTACCCTAAACATGAAAACACTACCCCCAGCACGACCCCTACACTACCCAAACACCACTGCACTACCCTAAACCCTAAAACACTACCCCCAGCACGACCCCCTACACCACCCAAACACCACTGCACTTCCCTAAACCCTAGAAAAGAAACCCCCACCCCATGCCCAATCCCCCTTACCTCTCACTCCTCGTGGTTCCTCTCTCCTCGTGGTTCCTGCTTCACGTCGTCTCTGAGGGGCGGTGCACATCGTTGTGAGGAAACGGAACAGCCTCTGTTTCCTTACAACAACATGGATCGTCTACATGTTTTTTAGAACGCATGGTCATTTACCATACATACCTTTACAACAAAATTAGTTGTAAAGGCATGCGTGGTAAATGACCATGCGTTCTAAAAAAATGCGTAGTAATGACTTCGTGATGTAATGGTATCGCAAAGTAAAAAAGTCGTTGTAGCGGCTGTTTACCGATCGAAGCTGGCCCCTGTTCTTCAGTGAGACGTTTATTTGATTAATTAGGAGGAAGGAATGTGTTTTTTTACCGAAAAGTGCATTCCCGGCTGTTGTATTGTGAAAGTGTCCGCGTGGCCTGGTTTCACTTCCGGTGAGAGAGTGGAAGAGTCTGTTTGGATCTAAAGGAGTTCTGTTGTTGGACGGGGCCGGCGCAACATGTCATCAGAAAACATAGCTAATGGAAAGCGTCCTCCCTGAAGTGTGGAGCAGTGCCATGAGAGGTCAACGAGTGTGCGTCCCACCGCAGTATGACCGTACCGCGTGACCCATGTGCCACCTCCAGGGTACGGGAGGCAGAAGCGGCATCGCAGGTCCTCTTGAAGACCGTTGTAGCACTAATTCTACATTTTGGTACTAGGGCATTTTAACTTCGTTGTTCCTGCCAGATACAAAGAGAAGATCCTGTGTTATTCAGTGCCCTCGTTACCTTTTTTGTGGGTTGTGGTGCTTGTCACTTCGCTGCCCCGCCGGTGCACACGACTGAGCACCCCACCTCATGTGCCATCTGCAGGGCCTCTGCCCTCAGATCACTGGTTTCGGTTTCTGGAGTGGCAACATAAACAGTTGCTCCCAAAGGACTAGCCTGAACACTAAGGTGAATATCCCCTGCACCAGCATTCCACGGAAATTCTTTCCTAGCTCTCCCATTTCAACGAGGACGTCATAATAGCACGGCTCCGCTCGCGACACCGTATGACGTCATCGGAGCCATAAGAGAACCTCGTCGGCGTGCTGACGTCAGTTCCACCCATTTTTTCCGTGCCACCGAGGCAAACAGGGGACCGAGACATTTTCACATGTATACATAGTATAATAAATATATATATATTCACTGAAAAAACCATAGGTTTCAGGCATATTATAGTTAGAAATTAGCATTTAAAAAACCTTAGAAATTCACTGAAAAAACCATAGGTTTCAGGCACGTTATAGTTAGAAATTAGCATTTAAAAAACCTTAGAAATTCACTGAAAAAACCATAGGTTTCAGGGGCGTTATAGTTAGTTGGACATTTCACTCGTACAAAACCATAGAAATTCCCCAGTTATAGTTAGTTCAGCTAACTATAACTCGCGCGCCCGCAATGCACTGCTGATGACGTCACATATTACATCACTCATGACATGGTCAGTGACATCACTCATGACATCACTGATGACATCTCAAATGACATCACTGATGACATCACTGATGACATCATCCAGTGAATGTGGGTTTTTCTGAAAATTAAATATGTTTTATATATGTATATCTCAAGGTCGATGGAAGAATAAATGGGTATATAAGTGTCTAAATGGATGATTTTGTTTTGTAAAATTGATTGTATAACTGACTAAGTGTATCTTAGTGAATACATGGTTAGTGAGTAATGTTTAAATATGAAAATATCTGTATCAGTCTCTCACTTTGTGTATAAGTGGCTGCATGGGTTGGTGAGTAGCTACATGAGTGTCTATATGGGTTATTAGTTGGTTTTTGAGTATCAGTATGAGTGTCTGAGTGTCTGTATGGTTCGGTGGGGGTATTACTTAGTGCATAGATGCATGAATGAGTGACTCACTGTTTGTATGTGTTGAAGACAGCATGTGTGCAGGACTGTATAGGTGGATGAGTATGTGTATGTTAGTGAGTGAATGACTGTCTCAATAGTGTCTTTATGAGTAACTACATATGTTTTAAACTAGTATATGTGAGTATTGGTGTATATAAGTGAGTATATGTGAGAGTGAGAGATTGGAAGAGTTCCTGTACAAATAAGTAGGTGTTTCTATAAGTGATTGTTTAAGAGAGTAAGTATGTGTAAGTTTCTGTAGAAGTAAGTGTGGTAGTGTGTGTATAACTGTATATGCAAGTAAATGGATGTTTGATACTTTGTTTGCATGTGTGACTATGTGTGTGAGTAACTCTATGGATGAGTGGCGGTGTTTAACAGGATGTATAGGTGTATGAGTACATATGATGAGTGAGTACATGTATGAGTGACTGTATAGGGACTGTTGGTGAATGAGTGGATGTGTGTGTAGATCTTGGAATTACTGAATAGGTGTGTTGTAACTGGTATTGGTATGTCCATTGTTTTGAAAATGTTAGTTTGTATTTTTGAGTGTGTGTATCAAAGGTTATATTAGGGTGAGAGGAGGTCTGCCACTCTATCACAAGGATGATGTCATCAGTGATGTCATCAGTAATGTCATTTGAGATGTCATCAGTGATGTCATGAGTGATGTCACTGACCATGTCATGAGTGATGTAATATGTGACGTCATCAGCAGTGCATTGCGGGCGCGCGAGTTATAGTTAGCTGAACTAACTATAACGGGGGAATTTCTATGGTTTTGTACGAGTGAAATGTCCAACTAACTATAACGCCCCTGAAACCTATGGTTTTTTCAGTGAATTTCTAAGGTTTTTTAAATGCTAATTTCTAACTATAACGTGCCTGAAACCTATGGTTTTTTCAGTGAATATATATATATATATATATTTTTCAAGATTGCAAGTAATATATATATTAATCCGAAAATAAAAATTCACAGTATGACTGAGTTTATATAGGATATAGAGGCTGGTGTAGGCCCGGTACTAGGTCACGCCCTGCACACAGAGTCAGCTGTGTTAGTCCAAAGATGATGCACAGTAAGCTTGGAGGACCTGGGGCTGCCCCTGGACTTTGCCACGGCCTAAGTGTACATGGCCAAAGGAAATAACCTGTGAACAGCAGTTACTGAACATTTAGTATTTGGCAAATGTTTGGTTAGGTAGGTGTAGGTGCAACAATAGAGATCAGCAGTCTTGTCCACCATACTTCTGGAGTGTGTTTTTTGGCCTTGAAACTCATAAAGGGAGTCAGAGGGATCCCTCAAGGGAGGCTGCAGCCATTAACTGCATCCTTCTTTTCTGTGCTCAAAGGTGAGTTGCTTGGCCTCTCTTTTGCAGAGTCAGTTAGTGTAGCTTCACCAATACTGTCAAACTCTGTTGCAGGGATATCAATGTGCCAATCTTTGCTCCCCATCATGGCTCAGACAGGAACAAGCCATATTTTCTATGGTCCTGCTCTAATTGGAAAAGCCGAGCTTGAACTGCATGACCAGGCTCCCTCTGAACTGAAATACAAGTAACCCCTGGCCACTTTCAGGCTATTTGAGCACCTGGCCTAGAAGGACCAAAACAGATTTGCATATGGCAGGTGTAGAGTAGTATAGTAAGAAAAAAACATTTAGTTGTATTGTGTCACAGATTGAACGCCAGTAGCTGATATTAATTCAGTGGCTGAGATTTATTCAAGCATTCCTTTCATCACCTTGTTGTTTATTGCAGTCTTTGACTGGGGGCATGGACTGCCTCCACCACAAGCTGATTACCTTCCTTTACATCCGACAGACCGCCCCAACGGGGACTAATTACTGGCCACTGTCTTGTGCCACACATTCTGTTGCATTGACAAGCAAATACCTTGCAATGTGAACAGGCATAAGGACAGCCAGAGATCCTTCAATGTTTCAGTTGTTTCATTATTACCATTATTTTTAAAATGCTGATGACAAATTCAATTAATTGCAAGTGAGAGAAAAGAGGAGATATATGAAAGTGACAGATGAAAAGGCAGCTAACCAAACAGAATATTTCGATTTTCTGAAGGTTTATGGTTTCCAGGTGAATGGCATGCCAGGGTTTGAGAGCCACAACAGAGAATCCACAATCCCCTTCAGAATGACCATGAGATAGAGCCAAGGCAACCAGGCACTTGAAAATAAGACAAAGAATATTAAAGTCTACACTGCTTTTAACTGGCAACCAATGCAATGATTGCTGTAGGATATAAACATGGGGCCCGATTCACAAAAGTAATCTGAGCCAAAAGTCTAAATTTAAGACTTTTGGTATTCACAGAAGGCACTTACGATTTTTGGTATTCACAGAAATCACTCATATCTCCTATCTTTACGTCCGCAGTCGGGCCGTAATCTCCGCACCCGGACCGTACTCTCCGCACCCAGACCGTACTCTCCAGCCAGGGCCGTACTCTCTGGCTCGAGCCCTAATCTCTGGCTCGGGCCAGATAAAGTGTAATCAATGGGCGGGAATGCAATTTTTACAAAAAGGAACATTAGGAATGTGTGATAAATGGTAGAGGAGGTCATGAAAAATAGTTTGGGCAGGGAAAAGGGTATGGCCAGACACTACATCATAACCCAGAAAAGTTTTCTCCTATGCATCATGGTACAATTTGCTCTCCCCTCAGTGCTGACTGTAGTGTCAACACCACAGTCAACACTAAGGGCGCTCCCCTTAGTGTTGACTGTAGTGTTGATACTGCAGTCAAGACTGAGGGGAGCGCAAATTGTGCACTTCATGTACCATGATGGGAGGCGTAAGGTTTGGGCGCTGCCCCAAGTTTACATGATTAAGTAAATCTAGGGCAGCGTCAAAATCCATGGGTGTTGCGTGGGAAAACCCACTGCAACGCTAATGGAACGCCTCCCTGACATAGAGTAAGGCAATGCAGCGACTTGCACTGCTTTGTCTTACTCCATATCTATGAGGCCATGCAAAGCCACGCAAAGTGGCTTTGTGTGGCCTCATAGATATGGTAGAGAGGTTTGCAAGTATCTAGTGACTTGTCGAAGAGAAGCAAACTCAAGTCTCACCAATTATATTACTAGATTGCCCCTATGACTGCTACAGTTGGGGTAGAAAGTCTGCAATATGCCCATTTACCTAAATACCTAAAACATAAAACAACATTGCTAACAGAGGTTTGGAGCCGTAAAATACAACATGGAGCTGGACCACCGCCAGAGGCTCTGACTTGCCCAAAAAGATACTGATGTGTCACAAAATGTATGGTATCTTTGAAATATAACAACATAGGGGCCGATTCCGATTCAGGCCGGAAATCTCTCCGACCGAGCTGGACCCGGAGAGATTTCCGACTGAATCGGACTCTGGCAGTCCGCCCGAACGAGTACGATGCGCACGCATGCAATCGGACTCGAGTCGGTCGGACTCCCATTGAGTCAATGGGAGCCGGACGTACAATGCGTACGCGGGCTCCCATTGACCCAATGGGTGCGAGGCGAACAAGGGTGCCCCCTACAGCGGGTACGCCTCGAAGTGACTTGCGGCGTACATGCACAGGTAGGGGGGACCCATGGGTCCCCCCTGTGTGCGACTCGCGCAGCTACGCGTACAGGGGGGTCCGACATGGACCCCCAAAGTGCGGCTCCAACTACTCTTTCGAGCCGGACGGCGCGAGTCGGTCGGACTGCTCGCAGCGCGCATCGTACTTGCCCGGCCGGGGAACGTCTCCATCGCGCGGTGCAAGTCGTGTCCGTGCGAGTCGGTCGGAGCGCTTCGGACCCGCGAACAAGTCGGTCGGCGATTTCGCGTGCGCTCACATCGTACTCGCTCGGTTGGACACACGTACGAATCGGTCGGGAAAGAGGGCTCCGAATCGGATCCGGTTAAGCCGAATCCGGTTCGGTGCCCTACCAGCCGAGATCGGAATCGGCCCCATAGTGTTTCCTCATTTCCCTTTCACTGAATTTAGCAGAAATCGAAGATTATCTTTTTGTATTTTTGACTGAGATTAAAGTTCTCTGCCATTGTGTGTGCTATTTCCATGATACTGTATGTTGCTTGCGACTGACACACTGTGAGTAAAACTGTTTCTGTTAACACAAATGTCTTTGAATGCCACAGATCCAATTAAAAAACACAACTATTTTTTATTGTTTTTTTTTATTTTGTGCATTGAATTCAAACAGCAAACTGTGTGCACTTCAACTGTTATCACAATGTGGTCAAGAGGTCTGTGTATTTTACCATTTACACACAATTGTTTATTACAGTATGTTCTCAGCCTAGTGGAGACCAGGGGTGTTGCATGGTAAGCAGTGTTGGTAGTGCACCTAGCTTTTATATAATCTAACTGGAAAATATTTTCTTAAGATTCCTTGAACATGATAAAAATAATTTTCACCAAACGTTGGTGGTGCTCACACACTACCATTCATGCTTGGCATAACACCCCTGACAGGAAAGTATGTTTTGATTTTGTTGATAAAAGGTATTACAAAAATTTCCATACAAAAACTATTTTCATAGAAATCTTGCATTTCCACAAATAAACTTGAACACTTTTTTTGAAAAACTGCTCAAGGATATGGATCATTTAAATACTTTGACCACATTGTGAAATGCGGTTCATGGAAAGTTCTCCACATATACTTTTGTTAGATGATGAGTCAATTTCCCCACTGTGAAAGACAACCAAACAATCTTGAAGGGTTCAATTTGTATCTGAAACAGGGCTTTTAATCCATTGAGGCTAAAGTGTGAACAGATACAGGGCTAAAAAAAAACTTTCTACCCTCCCCCTCAGTTTCAGAAATTTCCCCCGCTTACCTTCAGAGGTGGTTTGATACATTCTTTTGAAACATCCCATAAATTGAGCCACCCCTGCAATTTTCACACACAAGAATCCCATTTTATATGAATTTAATAAAATCATTATTCATTATTGCCTTGGTTGCTGACATTTTGCAAGATGGCAGTGACACACACCGTCCAAAAAGTCGGTGAATAATCTGCAAGATTATTTTTTAACTTCTTCCAATTTTTAGGGGATTCAAATGCTCCTTCTTTCCAAAAAGTAGCGTATAGCCTCCAGTAGGGGTAATTTCTTTGTTCAGAAACTGATTTTGCTATGGCACACAGAATGGGACATGTAGTACCTGCTCAGAACACCCATTCCATCTTTTTGAGAGTCTGTACGGATAGATACATCAATACTCCTTTGTGGTTCAGATATTGTTTCGATATCTCGTTTCTTTTGGATTGATCCCATCAGTGCTTGCTCAACCAAATATTTCTCGTCTATAATCACATGGCAACAGTGGAACTTAAAAAATGAACCTGTTTATATCTCACTGAGACTGCATTTGAAATCAGTCACAAAACTCACACATAACATTCATTCAGAAGAATGGTTGAACCCATGATAAACAGTGTAACCCCGCAGAACTTGGTTCATCCGCGATGTTGGTTATTTGAGTCTGGCCATTGCAACTGCTTACGTCAGAGATGTCTCAGGTCCATAGACACAGCGGCATGAGGTAACTCATTTTTATTTTGCACAGGTTGCATATTTCCACAGGAAACATTCTCGCAAAGTTTGGAAAAGGAAAATAAAAAGGCTGACAGTTTGTGCTTGGGGTGTCCCGACGCCCAGCTTCATGCCATGGTTTCTTTCCCAGGCAACCTTCTGTCATTGAACGTGTGCATGTTGATGACCTCTTCTGTTTTCACGATGACGGGTGGCTGGGGCTTGTGTTTTAACCTCCGTTGGCACTTCAGAGACATCCTGAACTCCTCTACCATGGCGCTACAGAAGGATCTCTAGAGAAGCAAACAAAGAAAAGTTGAGTCAGATTTAATAGAATGTCCTAAAGAATATTTCATAATTGGAAACATAATTTATTTTACAGTTTTCAATTTCTTTTAATTTTTTATTTATTGTTTTACATTTTTACAGTTTTCTGTCTGAGCCTGACAAATTAAACCCTTGGCTTTCAGGTGTTTTATCAAGAAGCAATGGCTCATATAGAATTTTACCTTGAATTATGATTACTTTCACCCACCGCAAGGCCAGGTGGCACAAAGATATATGCAAAATATTTCAGGAAATTACTATTTAAGATTATTTTAGTGTCAGATTCAGAGTACACAGGGTATCCGTAGACATGTGTCTGAGCATAAATTTACCTCTACAAATAGTGGTAACTTTATGTAATATGCTTCTAACAGATTATACATTTACAAAGCTGCATCAATTATATACACCACAGAAGTGAATGCGCATTTATATTAATAAATTCTATAATCATCCCTATGTAACTTTAGATCCGTAATGATTTCCTGTGAAGCTCAATGATTTATTGGAAAAAACACATTGTGAGAAATTCACAAACTTCTAACGTATTCAAAGCAAAATGTATGTTTTACCAAAAGCGTAAATGAAAACTTTTTCTGATTAACATATTTGTGTGCTCAATATCAATGTATACATTGCATATGTTGAGTACTGAAATGCTTGTTATTCATATAGATTATTAATTTATGATCATTTTGCTAACTCCAAGCTAGTGTAATAGGTGCACTTGATGAATTACCTATGTATATTGATGAGAAAATGCAGTATTTTCCAAATTATTTAGTATTTCTAGTTATTTAGACAGAACGTTAGGTGTCTGACGTGCGGATGTATTTTGTGCAGGTAGAGGTGGCAACCATAGCTGCTGATGCAGCCAGTCAAAACAAACGCCTCCTGTTGCTTTCAGTGCTCCAACACCCTAGTGCTTTCCTGGTGTCCCATTGCCCAGTGCCTCAGTGCTTTGAGTCGATCAGAGGATCCCAGAGGTTGCTACTGGCTGAACTTGGATTCAATTTTGCTGTGTGCCTAAATTTGCAGCTTGGAATTCTAACTGCTGACAGCCAATAAGAAGCTCCCGCCCCGGTTCTTACTTCTGGTACTACTCTGCCCACAGTTTCACTGAGGGATCACGGACAGAATTTCGGAATCAAAAATATTGTGTGGACATAATATTGTGTCAAATATATTAAGAACCAAAATATCGAGAAGGTAAGTGCAAATAGATAAGTATAGATTTACATACCTTGAAGATATATATATATGTAGTCAAGGTACATATATGTGGAGTTATATGTAGTAAAAATGTACTTACATATAGAAATTACCTTTCTCTCTCTTTCTACTTGGCTAGATATGGTGGAGAGCATTTAAAGCAAGATACGTGATTTTAAAATTGACCCACCCTCTACTGGAAGCCAGTTTAAGACTCTCAAGACTGAGGTGATGTCCATTTTCTATTCTCTGTTGAGTTTGGCTTGGACTGAAGGATAGCAATGATTTGGCTTGTATGTGCCCTAATGAGAGATTGGGCAATTGGCACATAAATTAATTTGATAAACATAAAGTACTCCAACTGGGGTGGTGAAGTTAGTTTGCTAGCAAATTAAGGAAATTGATCTGCCCCATTCTATTCTTCAGGGAATGTATGCAATAGATGACGATAGGCTTGGGAATAGTTAGAGTGATATTAAAGATTTGAGAAGCATTCTTATAGTGAACAAATCAGCACACTAATATTGTGTGTTATGACAAACTAATTAAAAATAAATTGATTACTAAACCTCCCAGTTGGAAATCTTTATTTGTAAAACGAATGTGCTGCCCAAGCTGGAGCTTGGTCTGTACAATCATTAGATTGTTCTCTAAATGTGAATGAAATCTTAGGGCCTTATTTAGATCTTGGCAGATGGTTTACTGCATCACAACGGTGACGGATAGCCCGTCCCCCGATCCCATTATATCCTATGGGAATTATATTTCGGCTGACGGGATATCCGTCAGCGTTGTGACGGAGTAACCCATCCGCCAATATCTAAATTAGGCCCTTAGTCCCAGTTTCTGAACTTTTCCAGGAGTGATCTGAGGCAGGAGTCTAGTGTCAGGAAAGCTAATGGAACTATTGAAATATGTCATACTGCCAAAAGGATTCAGGATGATGTAGAAGATATCACCATCACTGCTGCTCATTGTTAGACAAAAAAAGACCAAAAACACTCAAATAAAATTTGCTCCGATTGCCATTAAACACTACAGCTGAACAGCATCCTCCAAAATATTGAAAACTACAAAGTTCCAAATTTATCAATGACAATAGTTATTCCTCTTATGCTAGGATTTTGTCACACGCTGGCAACAGGATTGATTAATAAGTATTGTGAAGAGTCTCATTTTACACCCGCTTAATGGCCTTGAGATGCCTAGTTTTTGCCTTCACCGGAATCTTAGAAGAAGCTTTGAAGGGCATAGGAGACCCGCGGATCTAAAGAAGACTAAATAAGAAGAGGGATAAGCACTGACCACCTTAGTGACTGTTGAATGAGAAATGAGGTGAGAAAGTGAACAGCCCTTTTTATCACCAGATGGGCTAGATCCATCACATTATATAGTATAAGTAGAAAAAAGAGAATCTTTCAACAGACAGTTAAGATAAAGTATCAAAATGAAAAAAGAAATGATCGTAAGATAAAGACTTTGGGAGAAATTTTCAGTACTGATGGCATTAAAGGTGTATTTGGTGAGCTTTGGTCAGATGAGTATCAGTGGCCATGGAAATAAAGAAATTATCAAATAGTTTACAGTGGACAGGGAAGGAGAGATCGCAACAGAGTTAAAGGTAGCTAATAGAAGTGATCAATTATATTTAATGCAATATTTATTTTTAGCCCATTAAAATGTTATTTTGATTTAAAAAAGCCTGCAGTGAAGATTTTAAGTTAACTAAAGTGATTTTTGTTTGATACTTGAGCCACGTGCTCTTCACCAAGTGATACTCTTTTCTCTTCTTAGCCAAGTCAATAATAAATCATAGTGAACCATAAATCTTCGCTTTGCCCAAGAGCACATTATTCACAAACTCACTGGATTCCTTTAAATCCAGTTCTATGAAACAAAAATATTGCATACACTTGGTAAATAATTCATGGAAATAGGCAAAATAGTGCATCCAGTCTTTCCTCTGCTTGTAAAATAAGTTTCTTAAAGAAACTGAAATGGACAGTCTATTTACTGGTAGCTTGTACTGTCCAATTATCAATAAAATTCAATGTGGACTGAAGAACAGAATGATCTGTCCAAATTACTGGCCAACTGCTTATCTGTAACAGAAGTGTTTCTTTTGAAAACACCACAATCAAGTAGTATCCTCTGTTATGCCAGGTAGGGGTTGTATTAAAGGGAGGAGATTGTGTTGGTAATGTCATCAGGATTTTCCTTGAAGTCACCCAAGATGTTTCAATCTGCCAGCTACAATTTGGTTTGTTGAGTGGCTTCTAAGCTGCAGTCGCTAACAGCTCACCAAAGTCCTACAAGATGTAAGTGAGGGTGTGTGATTTTAATTTTAAAGTATTGGTCAAAATAATTTTTAAAACAATAATGAATATATTTAAAGTAATTTACTAATTTTAACAAAGTTTTTTACATGAGCTAGTATAATGTATATTTTTTTTAAGTAGTCCTAGGTTAATATCATTTTATTAAAATTATTTTATATTATTATTGTATATTAAATTATTTTTATTATGTATATAAAAAATACACTTTCTAAAAATGTCCCATATTTTCCTATTGTAAGATCTCCACCCTGTTGGCGGAGAGCTCCACATACAGGTGGAAAGTTACTAATAGTAACCTCACATTTGTAAATTCAGTCATAGGATTCTCCACCTTCTCATTTGAGGGGAAATCTACACCAAATTCTAAATCTCCTCTTGAAAATGGGGACTAGCAAAAAAGTGGAGAGTTACACCTAGGTGAAGGAGGTGATCTGCCCATGAGTACATACGCACATGCAAACCTACCTTTGTGAATTGGGCCCACTGAGATAGCCTTCTTGGAGATAACATTACTCAAATTATTTAGTGACATTCTAGGTGGCTTATAGTTTTACATATAAATCTTTATGACTACAGTGCACAGAGCAACAAAATAGTCAATGTTCACTTGACTGAAGTTTTCAGATATTATTAGACAGATAATAAAATGAGTGTTTTCTGTACAATTGTTTTTCAATTTTGTCATAAGTCACTAAAATATATAGGTGAAACACATGTAATTCCTAGTGCACATTTCATAAAACCATTCTGTTTATATACCAAAAATCTTATTATGTACTACTTGTTTAGCTACATATTTAGATTATCTAAAACATAGCAAAAACCCATGCATATCCTATCCAAAGATAAGAATGGCACATGCTGAAGAAATGTATAAACCCTTCCTAGCACTTTTAGAGAAATACGTCTAGTGAGATCCATCTCATTAAGCATGATAAGATGAACATATCAATATTTAGAAATCCTTGGGTCGTTCTCATAATAGATGAAAGATCAATGTTATTTGCCTTGGAGATTGGAGCTGTGTACCCTGAGTATCTGAAAAACCCCACTACTCTAAGAAAAAGAGTAGAACCCCTGAACCAATCCATAGCAATGAGTTCACAGAGCCAGTGCTCTTCTGGCTAAAACAAATGTTGTTGCCCTTTAGCTCAACAATGACTGTGGAAGACATAAAATTACTGAGAGTTTGGATAAAGAGACTTTAATTGGGGAGGTTCTCTTCAATGCAATGTATGTGCTTAGAGGCTGCTCTTACTAAATGCCAATAGCCAAAGGCCATTCCAACTTATCACATTATGAATGATAAAAAGATTCCTTCTCAAGGCCAATATTGGAGAGTCTTCTTGATATCATTAAAAATTAAACAAATGAAAGGGTTTCATGGAAATACCAGAATTCTCATTAGCCTTGATCACTCCCTTCTTTGCCAGATGTGACAAGAAATACCCACCCAGGTCACAACATTTCCTTGATTGAAGAAGTTGGGAGACCCTAACACAACACCAGGAGAAAATAATTTCTTCCTTGTTCATAACACTGAAAATTAATCACTGAGGCCCTGATTTATAAAGAGCCTCCGCACTCATTGTGGAGGTTCTGCAGTCATGGTGGGATCTCCCCACTCATGGCAGGATCTCCACACTGCAGTTTACCATTGCAGAGATCCCGTCACGAGTGCGGAGATCCTGCCAAGACTTTGGAGCCTCCGCTCCGATCTATTTGTGAATAAGGTACTGAGACCCCTGACTCTGTCATTGTAGGATTGTGTTTTCTTTCTAATAAGTTGCACCAATTACATTATGAACTTTCCTAAGATTTCTGGTTTTCATGATCATTTAGTGAGTATGAACATTATTTTAATAGATCTTCTGATCTTGGCTGAATGATCATGATCTTCTGTGATCTCTTAGGAACAGTACCACATTTGTAATCGGTTAGTGATCATGAGCAATAGTTATCTGGCCTTATGCTAAGTACCGCAGTAATGTTGAAATCAAGACCACGTGGGGCTTGGTCCTGATTTCAAGTTGTACTCATTCCAGGGTTCTTCATCATGTGAATTCCTCCAGGTTTTGCCTGGAGGACTTTCAGTGACCAGAAGTGAGGAAAATTGAATACTGTTAGATTTTGGCACTGCAAATATCATTCCCATATGCTACTCCTCATTCCCACTAGGATATCTTTGAACTGGGCAGCAAAGGCCAGTGACCATGCAGTAACAGTATTTCTCTGGGGGCCTTTACAACTCAATTCTAGGATGGCACTCAGAAGGCAGCTGTTTGTAACATGGGTGCCAGGTGTGCCAGTATTTTTCATTATGTTATATTTGTAATTCAGTTTGTTTGCTTTTCATCATGTGGTCATTCATTTTTGCACACATATATGTAACATATAGCAACTTTAACTGAACATTTCCATCTTAATAGTGACTGTGTTCATAGCGTCCTAATGTACTATAATTCAACATTCATGTCACATCCTTTGAGCTTGGCTTTAACTGCTCTGGTTGGCTTGGGAAGTCAACTTTCCATTTCAGACTCAGGGCCTTATTTATGGAGAATTGGTGCAGGTCAGCGCCACAAGCCTTCTTGCTATGCTGCCCTGCGCCAATGTCAATGGGAAGAAATGTACCATATTTATTAAATATGGTGCATTCCTGTCCTTTCCCCCTGCGCTGGTTCACAATTTGCTGCCTAGTGCCAACGCAGGCACCCTTTCACCATGATGCAAGGGTGTTGGCGTTGCATGCAGAATTGATTTTGTGCAGGAAGGGGCACCTTCCTGCACAAAAACAATACTGAGAGGTGTTTTCCTCTTTCTTTGTGTGCTGCAGAATGCCGCACACATGGAAAAAGGAAAAAATTAGGAGAAATAAAAATATTTCTCCTCATTACGCCTCTTCTGCAGATGCGTAGCAATTTTGACACATTCCTAGGTCCACCACTTATGGTAAATCTGGAAATGCGCCAAAATCCATGGATGTTGCATGGGAGCACCCAAACACCACCCATGGAATGCCTCCCTGGGGCAGAGTAACGCAGCGCAGTGATGTGCGCTGTGTTGCTTTAATGCAGATTTATCAAGCCTCTCAGGGCAGCGCAAGGTGGCATTGCGTGCGTTGATGAATCGTGAACGTTGCGTGGTGCAAAAGCGACACAAACCTATGATAAATATGCCCATTGATATCTTGCAGTGCTACTACCGGGTATAAACCATAGATTATGATATAACAATAGTAGTGTCCTCATTCTCTACTGGCATAGTGCATGCATTTTAGTGACCAATGTCAGAGGTTACACATTGTATTGATTACTGGATATAAACAATATCCTTTAATCTGGCGCGAAGAAAAAATTACTCATTGTTCAGAGAATGCACTGAGGAAACAATGATGATTTTAGGGAAAAAATGTATTTGCAGATTAACCTTCAATTATGAGTACAATTTATTGTAAAATGTGGAAATATTTATTAAATATTGCAGGATGTAGAATTAATGTTATTCAGATTCTGCCAGGCTGCAATCTATAAAAGGCTGCTATCAGTTGAACCAAAATACCTTTGCTCTGAGCATCCTCCTAGCAAGTGGCAGTCAATAACACATTTTTTCTGTAATCAGCAGTTGGTCAACATTGAATCATCAACGTTTTGAGTCCTTTCTAGCCTCGAGGCATCAGTTGGAATTGTTTATAACTGACCCTCTTGCACTTGCTGAGAAGACTGACATGGCACTGAACTTCTCTTAGCTGCTGCTGGTCTGCGCAGGGGAGAGAGCACTTCAAAGCGAAGTTATTCCTGAACTGATCCAAGCAAAGCAGAACTTATTGGCTGACATTTGACACTTTTATTAAATCTGCCGAACAGCTAGTGCCAGGCAAAATAACTGTTTAGAAAACCAGAAAGTTTGTACACTACAATGTGTTGTAATCCAGATATCAAATCCAGATCCCAGACATTCACATGGGAATATGGCAGAAATACACAGCCAAAGTACAAAAACAGCACCATGGTTTTGTACATGCCTATAAACTGTTGTTGTAAATAAACTGGGTGTTCACGCCTGTGCTCGGACAGTTTAATATGGGAAGCAAAGTAATTGTGTAACCAAAACGTACCTTGTGACTGTTCACTTACCCCAGTGCCAAACATGAGGGAGTAGGGATACGCAAGCTAGAAGGGAACTGATGTCAGCATCAAAAATTATATGCGTGATTGTAGTGAATCACTTTCTTTTTACAACTAGCTCACGAAAATAAAAGGCATGGTGCATAAAGAGCATTATCTACTGTGCCAGAGAAAGTCAAATAAGTGCCCCACAGAGCAGGGCTTGTATCGTAAACATCAAAGTCCTAAAACACCTTCCTTAAGGTAGCTTCCTTAAGGCCAAAACATCGAAAGAAACCCCTAAGTCTCTTATATCTGCAGAGGAATTCTCCTCCTTCTTCGCTGACAAAACCTCTGCCCTTGGAATCGAACTCAGCTCCATCACACACCCTCAACCCCTTCTTGACCCGCCTCCTCCCACCACGACGCAGCCACAGGCTCCTCCTAAAAATCATGCGCACTGGTCTGTCTTCAAAGACTACGAAGAAGACTCCATCTCTGAAATCCTTTCCACCTTAAACCCGAACAACCATTTTAATGACCCGCTCCCTTCCAACTGCCTAGCTGCCGTTGCCCAATCCATTATTCCTAGTTGGACTACAATAATCAACGCCTCCCTCCAGCAGGGAACGATGCCTGACTCCCTAAAAGCCGGCCAAGTCCTCCCCATTCTGAAAAAGCCGTCGCTGGATCCAGCCTCTCCCGATAACTTCAGACCCATCTCCAACATCCCCCTGTTAGCCAAAGTGCTGGAGAAATGTGTGCAACAACAGCTAAGCCAACACATTAACAACTTCCACCTGCTCGATGACTTCCAATCCGGATTTAGACCAGGGCACAGCACCGAAACCACCATGCTCCACATCGTGGATGATGCCCTCCAAGCCCTTGACCAAGGCAAAACTTGTCTCCTAATTCTCCTGGACCTATCCTCAGCCTTCGACACGGTTAACCATGAAAAACTACTCGAACGCCTCAAACTCAGAATGGGATTGGATGGCACTGTTCTAGAATGGTTCAGGTCCTTCCTCCAAAACCGGTCACAGAGATTCCTAATCAACGGCAACCTTTCGTCACCATCCCCAGTCACGGTTGGAGTCCCTCAAGGATCAACCCTGTCCCCCACCCTCTTCAACCTTTACCTAGAACCGCTTACTGAAGTATTACGCACTGCAAATATCTCCTATCATATTACGCTGATGACACTCAGATCTACATCAAAACCTCATCTCTCGAAGAGATTCTCTCCCTGAACGAAGCCCTGAAACTCACCGTCCAATGGCTCGCATCCAATCAACTCAAACTCAATGCAAAGAAAACAGAATTTCTCCTGGTCTCCCCTCCCAGTACCAACCTTGATATTCATTCATGGATTAAGGCTATCACAGCCTTAAATTGCCCACCGACCATTGTGGACTCGGCTAAATCCCTGGGAATTACCCTCGACAGCAACCTGAACATGCGGGACCACATCAACTCGATGGCCAAAACAGCCAGATTCCACCTGAGCTACCTTAGGAAATTGAAACCTTTCCTCGATGCTCCCGACCTAAAAATGGCAGTCCAAGCACTCGTCATCTCTAGACTAGAATATGGCTGCTCTACCCTCTCGGGTTCACCCAAGATCTCCCTGGCACCTCTTAAAGCCTGCCTCAATGCGGCCGCCAGACTACTTACCGGCACACGAAAATATGATCATATTTCCCCACACCTGAAAGCTCTCAACTGGCTTCCCCTAGAGGCCAGAATACAGTTGAAGCTAGCATGCATCACGCACAAAGCTTTATACTCTAACTCCCCTGCATATCTGGCACAGAAACTTGTGATCTCCGGAGGAATCAGAAACTCCCGATCTGCCAGAAACCTCTTGCTTCAACCTGCACGCTTTCGAAAAAAAAAAACTGTCAATCGGGCCTTCTCCGGGGCTGCTCCAAGAATATGGAACTCTCTCCCACCCGACATCAGAAGAATCCCCTCTCTAACTCGATTCAAAAAAGATGCCAAAACCTTCCTTATGGGCAAATTCCTCGCTTAAGTTTGGCCTCATGCTTCACTATGGCCCTGACCTATGGCCGTCCACTGCCTCCCTTCGGACTACCCAGCCGCCCATCGGAAACTTGGTACCTTGTCTTGAATAATTGTAAACATAATCTGTATATATGTAACCTCGTCTTCAGTATTTGGTTTTGTAAACTGTAAATACGTGTCCTTCTCTCCCTTATATCTCCGGCACCCGGCCCCCTACTACTCGATCTGCAATTGGTTGTTTCTAAGCCTGTCTGTATATTGTTTGCTCTCATGTAAAGCGCTCTGATACCCTAACGGGTCAAGTTCGCGCTCTTTAAAACACATAAAATAAATAAATAATAAATAAATAGCTCTATTCCTTATTTAACCTAAACTTACTTCTCATGACTTTACACATTACATCACAGATGGCCTTACAAATAGCATACCTAATGACATCACTAATTGCATCACATTTAATGTTGCCAGTGGCACCACCAATGGCATCCCGGATTCACTAATGACAAGACACAACATCTCCAATGTCATAACAATTGGTATCGATGAAATCAGACATGCACCCTATACTTATCCAGTCGCCAAGCTAACAATTTACTTAGGGCCTTATTTAGATTTCGGCGGATGGGGTACTCCATCACAAACGTGATGGATATCTCTTTAGCCTTATTACCATCTCCATAGGATATAATGGGATCGTAATACGGCGGACGGGATATCTGTCACATTTGTGACGGAGCATTCCCCTCCGCCTAGGTCTAAATCAGGGCTTTAAGCTAAAATATGTCCAAAGTGTGAAGCGAATTGGAAGTTGCGAAAACATCTTAGTATGAGGCAAAAGGACAGTATTGGAGCACTTAACCAACTTATTAGACATTGTTTATAAATAACACAAGGTCCAATTCACAAACAAAGTTGTGGATCTTTACCTCTAGTGCTACTATCTCTCATTAGTGCAGACTTATAACTTTGATTAATTAATCAAAGTGTATCATCAGTGAATCTGTAAAACTTTTGTCAAATCTCTGAATTACTGTTTCTGACAATAGAGCATTACGATTGGAGAAATGTCGTCATCTTCGAACAAAATCAGACCTTCTCTCCACAAGAAAGCGTACACCCCAATCCATTCTGAAAGTGTTCCCTTTTCCGCCCCAACCTGGAATGGGCTTTACTCCTGCCACTGGCAGGAGTACATCCTGGATCATTCCCAGAGGTGGCAATTGTTCGACAATACACTGTGAATGTTCTCAAGATTTCCAGGGAAACTGTCCTTTGAATAAACGTGCCTCACTCCTTGAAAGGGACTGATTCATGCGCAAAATTATTTTATCGTGGTCTAATATTTTGCAAGAGTAAAGTCAGCTTTTGTGAATACTTTGCATTCATAAATCAAACCTTACAAACGCAAATGGTAACGGGACCAATACATGATGTACTGACACTCACTGTGCTTCATAATTCAACTATAGCTATTAAAACATATGGGACGATTATGAGTCTGGTGGTCCATGGACCGCCATACTCGAAGGGACGGGTTGCAGCGGTCTTAGGAGGCAGTCAAATGCTTGATGGGATCGCCGCGGTCCTGCCATGCATATTACAAGTTTCCTCTTCGCCGGGGTTTTCATGGCGGTTGCACCGTCATGAAAACCATGGCGGAGAGGAAACAAAGCTCATGTCCTGTGGATGCACACATGCACACCAGTTCCTGCACGGCATGGACTTTACAGTCCATGCCGGGCAGAAACTGTTTTTGGCGTTCCCATTGTGGTGCTGATTTTCAGGGCACCGCCGTGGGAACGTCAAAACAAAGCCCACCAGAAAGAAGGAAACTCCTAATCGGGCGGGCGGCCTGACCACGGCTTTGGCAGTGCGGCGTCCGGGCCGACTCAACGTCGCAGCACCCAAGTCATTATCAGGCCCTTAATATAACATAACAACTATCAATATATTTCATGAGATTAGTAGAAACTTTATCCAAATTACATATTACTCACTATCTATACATATGATTCTGATTCGATATGCGTATATTCGATATTCGATCCCGGATTCACTAATGACAAGACACAACATCTCCAATGTCATAACAATTGGTATCGATGAAATCAGACATGCACCCTATACTTATCCAGTCGCCAAGCTAACAATTTACTTAGGGCCTTATTTAGATTTCGGCGGATGGGGTACTCCATCACAAACGTGATGGATATCTCTTTAGCCTTATTACCATCTCCATAGGATATAATGGGATCGTAATACGGCGGACGGGATATCTGTCACATTTGTGACGGAGCATTCCCTCCCCTAGATCTAAATCAGGGCTTTAAGCTAAAATATGTCCAAAGTGTGAAGCGAATTGGAAGTTGCGAAAACATCTTAGTATGAGGCAAAAGGACAGTATTGGAGCACTTAACCAACTTATTAGACATTGTTTATAAATAACACAAGGTCCAATTCACAAACAAAGTTGTGGATCTTTACCTCTAGTGCTACGATCTTTCATTAGTGCAGACTTATAACTTTGATTAATTAATCAAAGTGTATCATCAGTGAATCTGTAAAACTTTTGTCAAATCTCTGAATTACTGTTTCTGACAATAGAGCATTACGATTGGAGAAATGTCGTCATCTTCGAACAAAATCAGACCTTCTCTCCACAAGAAAGCGTACACCCCAATCCATTCTGAAAGTGTTCCCTTTTCCGCCCCAACCTGGAATGGGCTTTACTCCTGCCACTGGCAGGAGTACATCCTGGATCATTCCCAGAGGTGGCAATTGTTCGACAATACACTGTGAATGTTCTCAAGATTTCCAGGGAAACTGTCCTTTGAATAAACGTGCCTCACTCCTTGAAAGGGACTGATTCATGCGCAAAATTATTTTATCGTGGTCTAATATTTTGCAAGAGTAAAGTCAGCTTTTGTGAATACTTTGCATTCATAAATCAAACCTTACAAACGCAAATGGTAACGGGACCAATACATGATGTACTGACACTCACTGTGCTTCATAATTCAACTATAGCTATTAAAAGATATGGGCCGATTATGAGTCTGGTGGTCCATGGACCGCCATACTCGAAGGGACGGGTTGCAGCGGTCTTAGGAGGCAGTCATATGCTTGATGGGATCGCCGCGGTCCTGCCATGCATATTACAAGTTTCCTCTTCGCCGGGGTTTTCATGGCGGTTGCACCGTCATGAAAACCATGGCGGAGAGGAAACAAAGCTCATGTCCTGTGGATGCACACATGCACACCAGTTCCTGCACGGCATGGACTTTACAGTCCATGCCGGGCAGAAACTGTTTTTGGCGTTCCCATTGTGGTGCCGATTTTCAGGGCACCGCCGTGGGAACGTCAAAACAAAGCCCACCAGAAAGAAGGAAACTCCTAATCGGGCGGGCGGCCTGACCACGGCTTTGGCGGTGCGGCGTCCGGGCCGACTCAACGTCGCAGCACCCAAGTCATTATCAGGCCCTTAATATAACATAACAACTATCAATATATTTCATGAGATTAGTAGAAACTTTTTCCAAATTACATATTACTCACTATCTATACATATGATTCTGATTCGATATGCGTATATTCGATATTCGATCCCGGATTCACTAATGACAAGACACAACATCTCCAATGTCATAACAATTGGTATCGATGAAATCAGACACGCACCCTATACTTATCCAGTCGCCAAGCTAACAATTTACTTAGGGCCTTATTTAGATTTCGGCGGATGGGGTACTCCATCACAAACGTGATGGATATCTCTTTAGCCTTATTACCATCTCCATAGGATATAATGGGATCGTAATACGGCGGACGGGATATCTGTCACATTTGTGACGGAGCATTCCCCTCCGCCTAGATCTAAATCAGGGACTTAAGCTAAAATATGTCCAAAGTGTGAAGCGAATTGGAAGTTGCGAAAACATCTTAGTATGAGGCAAAAGGACAGTATTGGAGCACTTAACCAACTTATTAGACATTGTTTATAAATAACACAAGGTCCAATTCACAAACAAAGTTGTGGATCTTTACCTCTAGTGCTACGATCTCTCATTAGTGCAGACTTATAACTTTGATTAATTAATCAAAGTGTATCATCAGTGAATCTGTAAAACTTTTGCCAAATCTCTGAATTACTGTTTCTGACAATAGAGCATTACGATTGGAGAAATGTCGTCATCTTCGAACAAAATCAGACCTTCTCTCCACAAGAAAGCGTACACCCCAATCCATTCTGAAAGTGTTCCCTTTTCCGCCCCAACCTGGAATGGGCTTTACTCCTGCCACTGGCAGGAGTACATCCTGGATCATTCCCAGAGGTGGCAATTGTTCGACAATACACTGTGAATGTTCTCAAGATTTCCAGGGAAACTGTCCTTTGAATAAACGTGCCTCACTCCTTGAAAGGGACTGATTCATGCGCAAAATTATTTTATCGTGGTCTAATATTTTGCAAGAGTAAAGTCAGCTTTTGTGAATACTTTGCATTCATAAATCAAACCTTACAAACGCAAATGGTAACAGGACCAATACATGATGTACTGACACTCACTGTGCTTCATAATTCAACTATAGCTATTAAAACATATGGGCCGATTATGAGTCTGGTGGTCCATGGACCGCCATACTCGAAGGGACGGGTTGCAGCGGTCTTAGGAGGCAGTCATATGCTTGATGGGATCGCCGCGGTCCTGCCATGCATATTACAAGTTTCCTCTTCGCCGGGGTTTTCATGGCGGTTGCACCGTCATGAAAACCATGGCGGAGAGGAAACAAAGCTCATGTCCTGTGGATGCACACATGCACACCAGTTCCTGCACGGCATGGACTTTACAGTCCATGCCGGGCAGAAACTGTTTTTGGCGTTCCCATTGTGGTGCCGATTTTCAGGGCACCGCCGTGGGAACATCAAAACAAAGCCCACCAGAAAGAAGGAAACTCCTAATCGGGCGGGCGGGCGGCCTGACCACGGCTTTGGCGGTGCGGCGTCCGGGCCGACTCAACGTCGCAGCACCCAAGTCATTATCAGGCCCTTAATATAACATAACAACTATCAATATATTTCATGAGATTAGTAGAAACTTTTTCCAAATTACATATTACTCACTATCTATACATATGATTCTGTTTCGATATGCGTTAGCTGTTTCTCTTTTAAATGTTTGCTGTATTCGTGGTTAAAATAGAAAGTGCCCGCAGAGCATTCTAGTTCCCGAGCGCTATATAAAAGTGTTCAATGAATAAACACATACATTTTGCTTCATGGCACGCACCAGTTAGCTGCAACCTTCCATGAAACACCTGCTGATTGCCTGTTTTGCCATGGCAATCTGGTTCAAACTCTGAATGAATGAAACATTGTGTACATATGTCATTTTGTTTATCTACCTTCCTATACATCGACGATGGAATATGTGCTCATTTTCGATATCGCTGTATTATGTGGTAATGAGATAAATACACTGATACATTGTATGTGCTCTAATCTCCATAACAGTTCCACCATGGGATAAAGGGGGCGCTTTGGTAATCATGACTTCATTTGCTGACTTAGGTAAATGAAAGAGATATTGCAATAATACAAAACCTTTACAGGAATGGCTAGAAAGAGCGCTTTCTGCTGCTATCCCCTGGGTCAATCACTCCTTGCTGTTCAATTGTTCAGATACAAAATGCTTGATACACGACTTGCAATCTCAAGTGACTGTCAATATTTCATTGAATGAGATATCCCCAGGGACAGTCAGATAACCACCAAGCTGCAACAAACTGTAAATTGGAAGTCAGAAAAAAATATCAATAATTTGCATAACTTTTAGAAGAAAGGTTTGCGCATTCAGGCTGAGAAACAGCTCTGACGCAATCTACATCACATTTTCCATGCAGAATGGTGACAGCGATAAATGGCTGCAGTTTGTGGGAGTCATAAGACATGATTGATATATCATAAATTAACCAAGAAGCAGAAATGTTCCACCATCTGTAGAGAGCATAATGAAGGAAATAATCTCAAAAAAGGTTCTTGGTGGCTTCGAGGAGCCTCTTGAGGCATATGTAGTGTGTCAGCCCCGCATTGAATTAGCAAAACACATAGGGCACATTTGAACCCTCACGCAAGTCCCAAATCCGACTCAAATTGGAGTTTGGTCTGATTCAGGTTTACACGTTTTGTGGCAATTATTTCACCCTGTGCTGTTTGCTCACAAAATTGTTGCCACACCTTTCGAGGTGTGCATGTTGGAATAGCATCGTAATAAGTCACCTGTAAAACACTGCACACATCACGGTCTCACAAGTCGTGGATCCGCTTAGCCTGTTTTTGCAGGTAACTCTTTATAAGCCCCCTAGAACGAGTTATGCTTATGCTTTTAAAGAATGCTTGAAGTGGCGCACAAGGGAGGAGGCCAGCTCCCGGAATAATTTATAGAACGTGGCAAACTTATGGGAATGCGTTTTGAGCAGCAAAAGAGCAGCAGTGGCTGGAGTACAATATGTAGAAAAAGATTGCCATCTCTGAGGATTTTCTTCGGTAAAAATGTTCCCATTGACATTCCATGGCAGGTTGGCAAACTGGTCAACTATTTTTGATTTTCTAAAGACAACCCCCCAGTGTGAGAGCTTGTCTTTGCGACATAAAGAAGCAACACCTGTCATGCTGTGGGAGTTTCCTCCCAGGGATGCAAGGGACATTTTTAGGTCGAGCCTAGGCAGTGCGCATGCTGTATTCACTCTGTGGGCTTACAGTCCGACCACAGCTTTTGACTGGCTTATGTTAGTATTTAAAAAACGTTGCCTCTAAGTGGTTATGGTTTCATGTTTGTCCAACGTTTTCTCTTGTTAACTCCCACGGAGTATCGCCGCAGGACTTATCCTCTCCCACTTTTACCTTTGTATTTCGTTTCTTTGGAACTTTTTTTTTACATTTGAACAATCAATTCTTATTAGTATTCATGTCTAGTTTCCTTGGCTAAGCGGGGCGCCCGCTTCTCATCCGCCAGGCTTTATTTTTATTTTTTGTTCCTTATCCTTCTCATTATAACGTCAGCGTGTTCTTGCGATTCTTTTACTCCTCGAAATGGCCGGGGCCTGCCCCTTTAACAATCCTTGTGCTCCACTTCGCCTTTAACTCTGCCCAGTGCCCCCTTTCATTTCCTCCATGGCCATAGTCGAAAAGCACCAGCTGTTGTGCTCCAATCGGAGCTGCTGCACCGAAAACTACTCTCCCAGGTCCCGACCTGGTTCAAGGGCCTCCGGTGTTCTTTTCCCCTTTGTCTGCGCATCTACAGGAGGTGGACAAAGGGGATCAAATGTGGACAGGTTGGGGCAGTGTGCAGAGACCCCTCACTTCCAATAAATCAAAGTTCTGCAATCGATTCTTAGGATAAATGGTAACTATTGCGGTCATCAGGTTTCTTCGAAAATGTGATTTCCCCGAACGTCCTCCGGCTGAGATCAGCGAAGTTTAGAGTCCCTCTGGAAAGAAAATGACCCTGCATTCCAAGCATTCCTCACAGCTTTACCTCCTGGGTTTTAGGTGTTGAGCCAGCATAGTGATAATTAGGAAAGGTTGTTGCTAAGCGAGTAAATTTAAAGTCATACTGGTTCTGACAGCTGTTGCACAATGCAATCTTTGATTATTTTTGGGGTGGTGACTGAAAAAATACTGCCTTTCCTCTAATACCTAAGGGGTGGTTGTTAGCAATAACGCTGCTTAACAGCTGTTACTGTTTTGATGTGGTGCGAAAAACGTATTCGCCCTACTTGATGGATTGAATGTTATGAGTTTGAAAGGTGAATGGCTAAGTTGGCCCCGCCAGTGTTCGCACTTGGGGACCTGACCGTCTGAAAATGTGCAGTGGCGCAGGTGCCCTACTCTTAGCTGTCTTCATGGCAAGAAGCCCGGAAATCACCGCTTACAACTGGAATGGTTGGACTTATTGTAAAAGGTTGCAGGATTAACCAAATAAGTAAAGCAATCCCCATTTGCCCGTTCTACCCAACGTACTACAGTAGAAAAGGAGTTGGTGTGGCACAGTAGGGTCATGATTCTCCTGCTGCAGTGTCCTAGCAAAAGGAATGCACGCTGCGGTCCTCCACCCCACCCATTGCATCCATGGCTGTACTGGGAACAGAAACCAGCCCTGGCAATTTTGCTCGACCCGCCCCCGGGGGCAAGGGGGTACTACCGAGAAGCTCCAGCTCCGGGGGGGTGGTGCTAGTTTCAAGCACCAATGCTGCTTTTTTACAGGGGGTCGATATTGCAGCAATGCTGCAAAACTGGCCCCCAGTAACAAAACCGCCCGCCATGGGTCAACGACCGCCCCACACCCTTCCGGCCCACCGGGAAAACACCCGGTGCCTGCTACGGCCAGTCTGGCCCTGATTGCATCCTCTCTACACATTGCATCCCCTCCCTTTCCCCAAACTCTCTACCCATTTCAACCCCCTCTTTACATTGTACTCCGTAATACCCATTCTCCTCCCTTCAGTCTCCCAACCATTCATGACAAAAAAGCACACATCGCCTTTATCATTTTGGTAGCCAAACTTTGGGTGACAAACTACAAAAGTCACAGAATACCAGATTTTGTTTTTAACAACCCATGTACATTTCTCTTCTTTTGCACTTAGCTCTCACGATTTCCATGCCCAACATGCGTAGTTCATCCATTCCATGATTTATCTTTGCATTTTGACACTTGTATTCCCGATTTTTTAATGAGGTAAATGGGACAACAAATCCCAGAATTCAAAGTAAAACCCTGGAGTGGATGATCTACTCACGCATAGATCTGGATATGTAAGAACTCTGCTTCCAACCCGATGTAAGTCTGGCACACAAGTAAAAACAACTAAAAACGAAAAAGATCACTAGCTAGTAGAGAAAAGAACACCTTACTGAACAATGAAAACAACACAAAAACATACAAGGGACACAGTAGTCCAGCATCTACAGGTGCCTAGGGTACTTTAAGTGTAAGTGCTACAAAGGGTGCATACTTGTACAGCATTCCCTTTCTGCCTGGGTTGAGCCAATGCTGGAAATCCAAAAATTAAACTACTGCCATTGATGACTGGCTACTAGCTTCCATGAGGGAGACTTCCTCCTTCACTGAGAAGAGCAGCCCTGCAATCCTGCCCACAATCCAACCCCCGAAGATGTTAAATATTTCCACATGAACAAACATGCTCTAGAGCCATGTGTGTACATCAGATTGACCCACGCTGTTTTTTTAGGCTGTGCACGATATGTTCTCCAGGGTAGTGGGATACTATGGTGCACACATGTAAGGACTCGGCTGCAATCCTGCTAGGGCTGAGAATGCTACCTTCTATAGGGAAATGACAGTCTGGATTAGCCTGAGAACCCTTATCTACTGACACTAAAACTGCTATTTAACCACCCTTCGAGAATCTTTTCCCCTCATTGTACCCCATTAGAACAAACACTGCAAATTGAATCTGTGGTTGTTGACAGTTTTAGACAGTTTTTTCTTTCTGCAGACTGCTTAGATTTTAAGTTGACCCATGTCTGATGCTGTGCTTCTTCCAGTTCTGTTATTTGTAGACAACATGAATAGGCCTTGTATGATCGCTTTTCTTCATATAAGATTGGCCCTACTGGTCTCAGAATGCTATGTGTTGTTGGAGTGTGTGAGCATGCGAGTGTGGGATAATGTGCTGCATGGCTAAACATTTATAAGGTCCCAACGGTGAGACCTATTGGCTATGCCAATGCTTGTTGTTTTTTCCTGACTGCCATGCTATGCAGGGAGTTGCTGGACAGGAAACATTCAGCGGAAATGGCCTCAGAATGACTGCTGCAATGTGAGGCAGGCCTTCAGAATACATTGCCAGTGTTTTAGCCCGGGTGAGAATTTTCTCGGCAGCACAGAAGGTAGCAGCTGTGCTGTCAGGAAAATAGCAATCCAATGGCCCCTGATGAGGTGGAGAGGTTGGTGGAAAGGACAGCTAACAACATGTGGTACCTGTCCTTACACTGCTATTTCTTCCAGTTTAGATGCAAGTTTGCTCCAGCACTGACTTAGGAATAAGTCCTTAGGGAGCAACATAGGCCCTAAGAACACTCAAATATGTGTTGATAACTCGCATTCCAACTGATGTATATTCTGTAATTCAAAATATACATTCACTGTATATATCTCCTGAAACGTATGTAGCTCTGACCTTTTTATCTCCAAACATATGGAAACTCTCACAGGGTATAAATCTATCTCAACCTCCACTGAAATATTTTGCTCACATCATTGTGTCATTTTTAATGAATACATGTAACCTCCCAGAGGTACTGCACTAATTTAACATCCCCCAAAAGTTTTGAATATAATCTGGAGCCATATTTGTATTTGCATGTAATTCGACCAGAAAGCCTTTCAAGCAGAGGTGATTTAAATACCATGTAAGACAGTCCATTTTTGGAGGTGGGGGTTATTTATCTAAATGTGGATGATGATTGATGAGTTGTCAGTGAGAAAGAGTTACAGATCACAGATCACAGATCTCATGCAGTAAACAGGAAAACAAATAATGCAGTGAAAATTGCAGATACACATTATGACATGGTCTCAATGGGGTTTGCATGACAGTGTGAAGCAGGCTGGATGTTGGGTGGGATGGGGCTAAATCATGCCAGCTGTTAGAACCTTTGAGTATAATGAAGTAGGGTTTAAGTGAATGTTTGAGCTCCATGATGGAGTAGCCACCTTTGATTTGATTAAGTCTGGCATTTCACAGGGGGCTTCTAGATAAATTAAAGCACCTGTATTTTGAGAGTGTACAAGGTGGGCAGGGTACATTCAGAAGGTTTTGGTTGAGTGAGTGGGGTTGATGTGTGATCAATTGAAAAAATACTAGTGAGTTGTACCTTGAACACCGGAGTCTGCAAAGAGTGTTGTTCCCTGTATTTGGACGATGACTATTATGCTTGGGGGCAGTGGAGTGACATGGTTCAGTGTCTCATAAAGTTGTTTAATTTTTGTATCGATTTATTATGTGGGTATAAAGACTATCAACACCTAAAAGCTGTTGCAGCATAGTCATAAACAAGGGGCACATTTATTGACAAATCATGCAGCGCAGCAATCCCCCTTGCTGCACGGTGCTGCATGATAGGGTAAGGTCAGGAATGCACCATACTTAACATTCTACAGAGTATTCCTGTCTTTTCCTTGCACTGGCGCACAATGTGCTGGTGGAAGGGTGCTTGCGTTGTAAGCAGGATTATTTTTATGCAGGAAGAGGCACCTTCCTGCACAAAAACAATCATCTGAGGCATTTTCCTCTTTCTATGTGTGCTGCAAAATACAAAGAGAAACAAACAAAGAGAAATAAAGATATTTTTCCCCCATTGCACTTCACCTGGGGGGGCATAGCATTTTGACGTTGCCCTGGTTTAACAATGTTGATAAATCTGAGAATGCGACAAAATCCATGAGTGGATGAGTGAGACCACACACACTCCACCCATGGAGCAACTCCCTGGGGCAGAGCAACACAACGCAGTGATTTGCACTGCGTTGCGTTACTCTAGATTTATCAAGCCACGCAAGGTGGCCTTGAGTGGTTTGGCAAATCTTACGTAGTAGTTGCATTAGCCTTGCACCCCATTTCGTGGCACAAGGGTGATTTAACTACTTGATAAATATGCCCCAAGGTATTTATTAGACTTAGCAAAATGGAAGGGGAATTGTGGACAGATGTTGCTTTTGTAACGCACCTGGAACCTACCAGGTGTAGCAGTGTAGAAGATAAAAAATTCTGCTCATGTGCTAGGGTAATTCACCCCTAAGTTCCCAGCCCTCTGGGAGCCTGTCCGGCTACCCCAGGGAAAAGCAATAAGAGAGGATATGAATGTGGGAGCCAAACAGCCAGGGAAGTAATCAACTCCTGTCTTTGATGAGTTGTGTATATGGAAAGTGACAGTTTAAGTGTGGGAAAGGGAAAGTGAAAAAGAGCATCAGACAAAATGTGATTAAATAAGCTAAAAACGGAAACACCGTTGAGAGAGTAATGCATAGGTAAGCTATGAGTGCCCCAGAAGCAATCCTTCGGAATGCTGAGAGTACAAATGGTGACAGGAAAAGTTAGAAGTAGTACTACCAGACAGAGAATGAGTGATTTGAATGGTAGAATTAACTGTAAGTTATAGTGACAGTTGGTCTTATTACAGTGCTTGCTTGTAATGTTTGGGAGGTACTGCATTAAATATTCTGGAAAGTTTAAGAAAGATGAGAAACGAGGGAAGGTGATTTTTACAGGACAATGATGAGTAAGTCAGAGATGACTTGAGGGTCGTTTATGTGTAATGGAGTGAACTGATGCCAGCTTTTTGTTGATTACGTAAGATAAAGAAGAAAAGGTAGCCAATGAACTGGTTGTGCACCAGCATTTCCAGAATTTGTAGGAAAAAAACCTGTAATACTGGTCATTAGTTGGATATTAGGGAGAGTTTGGCTATAGGTTGCATATTTGTAACTTCCTGTTCAGTCCCCTGTTAATTCTTGTACTATTTTTGTTCTGCATATGTGTTAAAAATGTATCAAGTTAAATGACAGATGCCCCAGATGCCAAGCATAGATTGCTCAGGAAGCAAAGTGAATATAGGAATATGTAGTATCCTGCATTTGTTAATGTAATGTATTTTACACCTCCTGCTCAGCCAGTGCTTGTGCTCTGTGCTCAATAGAACATTGGAGTCATGATGTGCCTGGGAATGTTGGGAGACTGTGAGGTGAAGTGACAGTTGAGCATGGGCTGAGCAGCAGGCAGGCTGCTCTTGGTGGGGCTCCCCTTCACAACGCAACTACCTGTTGTCTGAAACTATTCAACATGTTACCTGCTTGAATAAATTATCTTTAATTACATCCTCCTGCGTAGACCTTTGTTACTACATTTATTTGGCGACGAGCTGATGACGAACCTACGTGTTACAAGCGGAGCACAGGAACCTGGCGAACAAAAGAGGAACCTGGAGTTGGCGCAACCTACAGAAACTACAGTGGCAACAACCACAATTTACACAAGAGGAGGTATCCACAGGAAAGGAAAAACTGCAAACAAGAAACATGCGTGTTCCACACAGAACAACAAAGACGACAAAATGGAAGAAACAAGTCCTACACAGAAAAGAAAAGAAAACAACAAGATTAGAAAAGCTTCGTTACTACAGAATATCGTCGAGGAAGTGGCCAAAGCTCAGTACCGTGCCACTCAACATCGCATATACGACACTGGTGATAAAGCTAGCAAACTGTTAGCCTGGTTAGACAAGCAAGACACAGATAATAATCGGGTGGCTGAGATCGTGTGCCACGATGGCACGCGGATGCGAGATAGATCTGGGATTGCGGAGGCGTTTGCTGACCATTTTAAACAAATCTATGCGTTCACTGGGACCTCCACATACGCTGAGGCAAAAGAATTGCTGGCCACCCTCAGGTTGCCGGTTCTGGAGGCCCATGACGTTGAGGACTTAGACTCTGCCTTGACAAATGAGGAGGTCTCTAAGGCAATTGGGGTGTTACAATCCGGGAAGGCCACGGGTCCAGGTGGCCTTCCAATAGAACACTACAAATCAAACGCATCCACAATCGCCCCGTATCTTATAAGAATGTACGAAGAAAGTGCGATCAATGGCATCCTCCCTGAGGCGCAGAGACTGGCTAACATTGTAGTAATAGATAAAAAGGGGAAACCCCCCCCAGCACTGTGGCTCGTATAGACCCATCTCCCTCCTAGACCCGGAGGTCAAAATACTGGCAAAAGTTTTGGCATTGCATTTGTCACCCCTGTTACATAAGCTGATCCAACCGGATCAGTCCGGTTTCCTGCCAGGCAGAAATACTGCGCTGAACTTACGGCGACTTCATGGTGTTATGGGCAGGGCAGCCACGATCAGAGAGGAGGCAGTTATTATGTCTCTGGATGCAAAGATGGCATTTGACATGATCGAATGGCCTTCGATTTGGGTTCGGTGGGAGATTTCTATCTTGGGTACAACTCCTCTATTCGGAACCACTGGCCCGAGTCACAGTCAATGGTGGGCGATCAACAACGTTTACATTGCAGAAGGGGACGAGGCAGGGCTGTCCTCTTTCCCCCTTAATTTTCACCCTGGCCCTTGAGCCTCTGGCAATTTGGATCAGGGGTGACCCCCTCATTAGAGGCCTCAACTGGACGGCGGAATGGGAGGATAGAATCTCCCTTTATGCCGATGATGTTTTGCTTTTTCTGGCCAGACCTTATTTTTCTATACATTGAGCATTACACATATTCACTCTTTTTCAAAAGTACTCAGGTTATACCATCAATTGGGACAAGTCACTGGTGTACATGCTATGCAGGGAGTGCCCCATCCTGCCTAGAGGCTGTGGGGCCAAAAGAGTCACTGACGGATTTCGATACCTGAGAATATATGTCACAACTAACCCAACAGCATTCTATGAACATAATTTGGCTCCTCCCTTGCGGCGATTTCAAGACGACGTACAGCATTGGACGTCCTTGCCCCTTACATTATTAGGTAGGGCCGCCCTATATAAAATGATGGCGCTTCCCCGTTTTGTCTACGCTCTACAGAATACACCTTATTTTGTCCCTGCAAATTACTTCCATGCAATTGAGTCAGAGGTGCGCACTCTGCTCTGGAATAATGGTACCCCAAGAGTAGCATTGGCCAAACTTATGAAAGGCTGGTATGACGGCGGTATAGCCCTGCCAGCAATCAAAAGCTACTACTGGGCCTCTCAGCTGGTGGTTACTAATCACTGGGTGCACCGGCCAGGAGCGGACCCGGCCTACAGGATGGACAGACATAACAATTTATGGAGGGGGGAAAAATGCACCAAAATACACTCCAACATCCACCACAATCAATCTATGGACCACGGCAACGACTGCTCTGGGGTGGAAAAACAAGATCACACAAGTCACCCCGCTGTTAGAAACAGACCGTCTAGGGGTGTTATCGAAATACCCAGGCTTCGATAAGTGGAACCTGATAGGTCTTTCCAGAGTCAGCGACATGTGGGCAGGGGGGAAGGTGACCCCTTTCGGTGATCTCCAACGGGACTACGAATTAAATATAGAGGAAACCTTTAGATACCTTCAAATCCGTAATGCACTGCAGAGGGCGATACCCAAAGGTACTGAGCTGCCTGTCTCCTCGCCCCTAGAGGATAGACTTCTAGATGACTACTTTCAGGAAAAATCGATCTCACTGACATACAGAAAAATACTAAACAATACACCGGACACTATGGATAGAACTTGTGCAAAATGGGTTGAGGATGTTGGAGATATTAGCGATGAGGACTGGCAGGAGGCATTGGCATCCCCCAGGAGGTGGCGATCCGATCTCGATTTAAATTTATCCAACTCAAAATCCTGCATAGAGCATATTATACCAGTTCGGTACTGGTTAAAATGGGTGCCCTGAATTCCTCAGTGTGCCCTAAGGGGTGTGGCCACATAGGAACCTACCTACACCAGTGGTGGGATTGCCCGATTCTCCAGAAATATTGGGCGAGGGTCACATCGGCAATGTTTTCAATCTGTCATAAAACAATGGAGGGCGTGCCTTCTCAATATATGGGATGCAACCGATCTATCGAGAGCTGAGAGAGTATGGGTTTCCCTCGGATGTATGGCAGCGAAGCGCAACATTGCAAGAACGTGGAAGGGGGTCACCAGGCCCAAACTCAGGGATTGGGAGACTGATATGGACTGGTGCATGCAAGCGGAAAGGGTGATATATGAGGGTAGAGGGTGCCCACAAAAATGGTCCAAAATCTGGGGTGCCAGGAACGAAAATAGAGGGATGATATGTACACCATTCAATGATACTTCCCCACAGACTACGGACCACGTGGGAGACTAAAGTTCATTTTGTAAAGGAACTACTAAAGCTATGAGGCTCCGTTATGGGCCCAGTGTATTGTATTGACTAATATTGTACCAATGCACTGTGATTGTTGGAAGTTATTGAGACTGCACTGTATTTTGTTTTCTGTCTTTGTTTTTGATCATTCAATAAAAAGATATTTAAAAAAAAAAATGTATCAAGTATTTACACAAGTTTAATTTTAAATATGCTCAAAGCAAGTCACGGTTGGAGCAGCTAGGGCAACATTAGGAAGCTACATAATTGCTCCAATCAAAATGTAAACACAAATTGAAGAATGGATGCTTCTGAATTGTAAGGTACGCTTACAATAAAAGTTGTCGCAAGACTCTCCAAAACTACTCCTGCATTAGCAGAGCGCATTTCTCTACAACAATTGTGGTAGATACGGGCTGGACTAGATTTAAAAACTACTCAGTTGAACTTGTGCGGTGTGATACCTGTGTGGTGTGTGAGGGACAGACTGGTAGTGCAAGTGCTTTGTAGCCCGCCATTCCATTGATAACTAAGCACTGACCATGTATTTGATATTTTGCTGTTGGCTGCCTGCTATTACCCACATGGGTAGCGGGAAGGGGCGCTCATCAACAGCTGACTGGACTAGGGCAATGCCATCTACGTAGGAATCGCCACACACACCTCCTACAGAGACTTCAGACCACACAGAACACCGCAGCGAGACTCATCCTTGGCCTTCTCAAATGAACTTACAGCACACCCCACCTCAGGAAACTCCACTGGCTCCCCGTACAGAAGAGATGCCAATTCAAGCTGCTGACCCATGCACACACGGCTCTACACAACCAAGGACCTGCCTACATTAACCACCACCTAAACTTCCACCAACCGTCGAGAAGACTATGCTCTGCCTCCCTTCCACTTGCCCATACTCCCTGAATCTACAGAAGCAGAAGTGGAGGATGCTCCTTCTCCCACATCGCAGCAAAGACCTGGAACAGCCTCCCCACACACCCCCGGACCATCACCTCACTTCCAGTATTCTGAATGGCGCTCAAGACCTGGCTGTTCGAATATGCCTCCGGGACCTGCAAGCAGCTGAATACCCTATCGGGTGATTAGCAGCGCTTTATAAATCCTGATTGATTGAAGAAAATTCAGTTGGTTAAGTCTAATCTGTAGTTAGAGTGTCCTTCAGAAACTGGAAGATTTTCAGCAACAACTAGACTCTAAATCAAGCCCTTTGCGTGGCCCTATCACGACAATAACCTTGAATAACATTTCTGGCTTCCACTTAAATAAATTTCCTCACGGTAAGCTTTTCAAAGCAGTGCTGGCTAAAGGACAACAATATGGAACACACTGCACAACTCACAATGGTTGCCCTGGGAGCTCTTTAGAAGTAAAGTATTTCTGGGTGAAGTCTGTGTCTCAAAAAGACACAAGGAAATTGTAGCATTTTTCAAGATGTGCACTGATTTAGGATGATCCATTTAATTATATATTTATATATAATTATATTATCAGCACAAGAGTCATTCCCAAATTTTATTAAAACAAGGAAATGGTATAAAATGTTGTGGGTCTTATGTTCCTTTTCCACAGATTCTTACTGATTATAAAGATTTAGCCATAATAATGGCTAAAGGAGTGGATCTTTTTATTTCAAACCGAAAACATAGTAGCCAAACGGGATTAGGCTGTAATCTAGCCATGTATTCCCCTGCCACTACAGTGTTACCAATAAAATGGATATCAGTATTTCCACAGGGTGTGGGCTGTCATGGGTCAACAAGGTGGCACCCGGGCGTCCCCTAAAAATGGAGCTTTACCAGGCGGAATTAGGAATACCACATTGCCATTTTTCCCTGGAGTTTCACCGGGACACTTTGGCTGTTTTTATCAGGCCTGGATGAAAAACACAGGACCTGTGGTGTTCCTGCAGGACTCGTAATTCTGATAGAGCTTGTAACATCCATTAACTGGCCATTGGAATTACAGGGCCAATCGCAATGAGTGTTCATACGGTCAAAAACACTTCCACACAGAAATAAATGACTATCCAAAAAGAATATAATGTGCATTATTGATACTGGATACAGAAAATGCATCCAGGAATGTTATAGATCAGAATGTGACCCTGTGTAATTACCAGTAGCTGAGATTAATTTAAGCATTCCATCAATCATTTTTGTATACTTTAGCTTGTTGCCCTAAGTGGGACAGGTATGTTCCATGCACATTGTGTCACTGGAACTAAATTATACCTGGCTGATGAGCCTTAACTAGGGCGAAATCGGTCCTGGGTTGTTTGTGTCCCTGTTCAGGGAGGACCTGGCCTGGCAGTTGGGGCTGGACTGTTCCAATTGAAGCTGGGTCAAACTGATTTGCATATTGGGGGTCCAAGTTGAGGTGATATGGTATGCAAACCAACAGAGGATAGGAATGCGGCCCTGAGATTAATTCAAGCACTTCAAGCATCACCTTTGTATACTTTAGTGTGCCGCCCTAAGTGGAACAGGTGTGACCAGACGTGAATCCTGTGCAAACTGTCACTGGAATCAAACTTCACCTGGGGGATCAGCCCTAACTAGGATGGGTTGGTTGTGTTTTGGTTCAGGGAGGCAGGACCGGACTGGGAACAGAAACCGGCCCTGGCAAACTGCTCAGCCAGGCCCCCCTGGGGTGAGGGGGAGTGCAGCCGAGCAGTTTGCGAGGGCCGGTTTCGGCCGATTTTGTTACCGGGGGCCGATATTGCCGACCCCCGGTAACAAAAACGGCCCCTCAGGGGCCCAAAACCGGCCCCCACCCTAGCGGCCTACCGGGGTAACGCCCAGTGCCCACTATGGCCAGTCCGGCCCTGCAGGGAGGACCTGGTCTGCCAGTTTCAGCCGGACCGTTCCCACTGGAGCAGGATCAAGACTGATTTGTATATGTCTGGGTCTGAACTGAGGTGACCGTTGCAGCCCGACCAGTGGCTGAGATGAATTCAAGCATTCCATCACTTTTGTACAGTTTAGAAATGGGAACATATGGCATATATTTTTAATTTGATAGCATTTCCTTCTAATTTTGCCAGAATAGAGAAATTGATCTATTTTGGTACTAAAGGAAACATTTTTATAAATAAGAGGGGGCAAGCACCTTACTGGGAGTGTTCATGGGATAGCATGCCGGATTCTTGATCAGTGGCCCTTGACTTCTGTGATGTCGCAGCACTCTTCCTTGAGATAAAACTTAATACCATAAAACTGGAGGTATCAACACAATTCATATTTGAAATACTGACAGCTGCAATACTATTTATAGATGCGTGTCAGCCTTGTATTAAAATAATACAATATTTTAGGAAGTTAGCATTTGTTAACAACGTCATTTTTTCTTTCACTTGGCACATCTAGGCTAGGTGGAAAGTGACATTTGTCAATGTAATATTTGCTAATCTGTTAGATGCTGTCAAAAAAGCACACACAACAAAATTGATTTTCACCATCTCATATTAGTAGAGCTATTTAAAGACGTAAATTAATGTCAGCTCATCAGCAAGATTATCAACTCTGAACCCCCACCTAAATGTTCCATCATCAGAGATAATTACCACCTGTTCCCTCATATTTTAAAGTACACATGATGCAAAACTGATTAGCATGAAAGTTGGATTCATTTCATCAGCTCGAGCAATAAAAAGTAGAATAAAGGAGCCTGGCAGTAATTTTGTTTCGATGCAGAATTGCTTGGGCTCACGATTGCAGTTAAAAAAAGTAAAGTGATGACAGATGTCATTTTACATCAGACGCCTGCCTTTCAAATCAGTTAGTCCTGGAGAAGGAATACCCAGAGGGCTCCGTTTTCTAAGTGATACCGATGGAGAGTCTGCATACAAATGTGAAATGCACAATATGTAGCTAATTTATTTAAATGTAAATCCACGTGCAGAATTTACTTTACCACCACACCAGTACTGTTCAATTACACGTTAAACCCCATTTAATGGGGAAGTGCCATGTGCAACACTACACAGGGAATTCCAACATTTGTGAGATTTAATTCAATTACCTCTTACCTCTGTGTGGGGTGGGGTGGACGTATGTGTGTGGGGAGTAGGGGAGGGAAAGGGAAGCTAAGTTCTAGTAGGAGAAGCATTGTATGTCCCTCTGTCAGAAACAAAATGGGGCAAGAGGCTTTGCTGTAGCTTCAACCAAAGCCTTAAAGGATTTTATCAGGTGGAATTACTGTACTATGAAATCAGGTACAGTGTTCCAGAGGTAGTTGCTTTGGTGATAGACACTCATTTTATAGAACCAGCAGCATCTGCCCTGAGATAGCTTGGCTATTGGTTATATCATATGTTTCATTTGCATTTATGTTATGCTTTCTATTATTGAGGAGCTGAAGTGCTCCCAGTGGATCAGTAGTACACTGCCCTGTTTTGCACCACGAGTGAGAGCTCATGGAGATGAATATAGAATTTAATTCTCTTCCCAGTCAAACACAAATAACTAGCTGCAGTTTCCTCACTGGGGTGTGGGGGCATTGTCCCCCTGTTTGTTTTGTTGCCCATGGGCGATTTCATTTTTTTTCACCCGTAATGCGCGACATGGCTCGGTCAAAGTTTGCCTTACAGGACAGACAATGACTGAGGGCAGGCTGATGTGGGTGGGGGCTGGGAGCCTCATTGAATGATTGACAGTGTGAGTGACACAGGTCAGCTGCGGAGCCTCCTTGGGTGAAGTGCACATATTGGGTTGGACAAGTGCCTTGCTCTGACCAGCTAACATGCACACTTGAACCCTCACATACCTGCGCAATGTAGGATCCCAGGGGATTGCTGCCACAGCCACCAAGGCTCCTTAGGAGTGCTGGCAGCATCTGCCTGAGCCAATCCTCACACTGCTCTCTACCATAAACAGCAAGGGAGCAGAGCGAGGATTGGCTCAGGAGTCGTGGTGTGGGACAGGGACTGGATGTCTCTCCTCCTCTGAATAGCAACGTCTGTGGATGACATAGGTTCCTTATAGTAATATAAAATTACCCCATGATACTTCGGAAATGTTTAAGAAGATGTAGTCTTTCTTCACTGTTGCTAGAAATTCTTTGCTAGAAACCCTGGTTCTTTGCATCTAAAGCGGCACTTAACTGCAGTCCACGACAAGACATTCTATATGCGCCATGGCGGGAGCATTGAGAAAACGACTAGATGGTGTCCCTCGCCTCCAGCCCTCTCTCTACCTCTGCAAAAGACGCATGCAGTTCAATTATTACCCTTGGCTCGCTCCCTAAATGTAGACAATGTACGAAGTGTGTGTTTTGGCTAGTTAAGGCAATGGAATGCTGCACCCACATTACACTCTAACACCCACACACACATAATGAAGGTCACAGAGACCTTGGAATGGCTCATTGAAATCTCTTTAATTATGTCATAATTACAGTTTCACAATTGCTTTATTAACCTTGTTGCTTTCTCAAATTTGCTTGAAAAAGCAACATTTACCCACTCTTTTTCAGAATTTTCCCAGGGGGAGAACCCTAATTATGATGGTCGGGTTCTCTTGCTATGCTTGCTGTGCCACAGGGTACTCATCCAGAACTTTCATGCCTCACCACTTTCAAATATCACCAGCCACCACTGCAAATAACTGGCTTAATTAAGAAAGATTTTGCTGTGACTTAGATATGACTCACTACTAAACTCCTGGAGGAACCAAAGAATACTTCTGCCTTACTGCTGAAATTCATGAGTAAGTCACACATATGTGTTCACTTATTTTTGTGAATGGTACCCTATGTCAATGCTGATGCCTCCTTCTCCAGTGACGTGGGGTTAAAGGTAAGGCTTGCCCTTGCACTATATATGTAAACAGAATGTCCAAGGCAGTCAAAGACATCCCGGCATACCCTTTTCACACTTATCTGATTGCCTTACTTATACACAAATGATCAGGGGACATATCATACATACAGCACATTTTACTTGTTTACCCCAACAAGGAAAATGTGCCGTCTTAGGATGAATGTGCTGTCCCTAGGGAAGTCACGAACTAGCATTCATCTGAAAAATGGAGCAGCTGCAGCAACCCGCCTGCACTTTTAAGGGGAATTAGCGGTCCCCTTAGAGGCGGGTGCAGTGAGTGACTGCACCCACCTGCAAGGGGATGTCTGGGGGGGTCCATAGATTCCCCTCCAGAGGGCTGCCATCAGGGGTTGCACTGACAGTGCACCTCCTGACAGCTTCTTTGCCTCTGCGCCCGCGTCTGTAATATGGCGCGGGCGCAAAGGCAAAGGGATTCCCTCATGCATTGTGCCACATCCCCAAGCAAATGAGGGAACACTCTTTGATGATATCGCTGGAGCTTTATGTGCGCCATCGCTATCGGTATTACAGAAGGGGACACACAAGCGTCTGTGACCCCTTCTATAATACCAATGTTCCCCTGGGGCACCCAAAGCAGGCACAAATGCCCGTTGCACCCCCAGGGCACTTCTGTAATACGGTCCCTGGTGCGCCCAGTGCAGAAAGTGCAAATGAGCCACCAATCAGCCCGATTCACAGGATATGCTTAGGGCAAATAGATTTTTCAGTAAGCACAGTTGAACCTTTTAAATCAATACAAATGTCACTAGATTATGGGTAATATTTTTAGTTTTGTTCGATGGTACACAAATAAATTAATGGTCACATTTACCCCTCACTATATTATCTTTGACTGAAGTCTGTTAGTTTGTCACACAGTGTCTCCAAATTGTGAATCTTAACAACATCATATAAACATAACACAAGGTAACACAAAAACCCATTGCAAAGCCACTAAATACAAGTAACTATGTGTGTGTTAACTCTTATGATAAAACATTTTGTTTATTTGGAGATACACAAAGGTAAAATATTATGGCTTGCACGTATATCATGGTTTTAAACCACAGGATTTTGCAAAACAATAAGAGTATTTCAGTGTAGAATTCAAATATTTATTTCTTGAATCCCTCTCTCATAGGCTTACACCCTCCACCCTCACCCTCTGTTGTGCCCTTTTCCTGATGACTGGAGCTGTTTGTGTGTAATACTTCATCAATTTTTCCACAAACGCTATCCAGACCAAATTTGAGTCATTTTTTAGCACATATCGAGCATTCCAAAGGTACCCAGTTTTTATGAGTTTGCCTGAAGTAAACTCAGATAATAGCTCAAATTTAGCAGATTTGTTTTGATAAACAAGTGCTCTGTGACAAGGTGCATGTTGTTTTTGTTTCTAAAAGATGCAACAACAAAATGTTTATGTGGTAATAGTGCCCTCTTGTAGCTTTCAAAAATGGTGATTTAAACAAAAAAAAATTTCGTCACCATATTTTTTGTAATTTTCTAAACAGTATTCAAAATGTCCTATCTTTGTGATTTCTACCCTCAGGCAGTTTCTGGGAGAAAAAAGGTGTGAAACCCAAGGGTGAAACCAGGAAGCGATACATTTCTGCAAAATAGACAATGTTCTGAATTCCGCAAGGTGTCATTTGTTAGGGGCAGTCATAGTCATTTGCATCAACCATGATATTTCCAAAGAAGCTAATGGTAGAAATCAAACAATAGTGAAAGAAAGTAGAAAAAAATAAAAATAGATCATAATATTTTCATCTGCATTTTATTGTCCTAATGGCCATTGTAGAGTAGTATACTATTACATTTGTCGGACTTTTCTAGTCACAGAGAATATATATTCTTTGTTAGTTGTCCAAAAACACATGATACCCAAAGCCATAAACTGAGCTTCAACTTAAAATGATTTTTCGTTGTGTCACAACCATGCATCAATTCCAATGGTAAAATAAAATGAATAAAATATAGGTATGGAGGATATCTATGCATTTTTTAAATGTACCCAAGAATATATGTTTAGGAATGCTGATTATTTGAACAACTCTGCATTTGGGGTAATATCATGTGATTCAGAGGATATTTTTCAAAATGTATTCTTTCTTACACAATAACTTATATTAGCGAGCCAAAAATGGACAGAAATTCAATAGACAATAACAAACGTTCTAATATTTTGAATTACCACACTTCTCACACTTACCACACTTCTCTTGATAAAAACTGAACCCTACTTGTGTGTGTGGGCCCATCACCCACAACAAGAAAGGTGCAAAAATGCAACATGGAGACCTCAAGGTATTTCCTTTGAATTTCAATATTTATTGGGACGAGGATATCTGTGGTGCTTGGGCCCAGGGATAGTTGGCACCCAGGGTAACCTATCGGGCCCAGACAGTTATGAAACGTAGCCCAGAAGCTGAGCAACAAGACTGCAGGAATAGAAGCTTGTTCAATGCAGTGACATATTGCTCTCAAAATCAAGCCTATTACTATTTTCTTTTTTTTTTACCTGGTGGTCTCATGTGATTAAAGCCATAGGTTAAGCAGTCCGATGCCCGGATGTGCCAGCAGGCCAAGCTAATCCTTTTTTTGGTCACTAATTTCTGGTGTCTAGTGGGCTTTGTTCCCACCACAGAGTGAGTACATTGGGGTATGACCCCTCAAACTGGTCTGCAGGAAGCAAGAAAGACTGCATAGGACCTGTGGATGGGAAAGCATCTGATGCCAAGAATGGCAAGCCCCCCACCCATTTCTAATTTGAATTCCAAATATTATCACCACTGTTTAGTAGGCTTTCTGTCCCTCTGGAGAGGGTTGATTGAAGATAAACCTCTCAATATGCTCATCGGGGGAGACAGAAAGACTGTCAAGAGAGTGTGGAACGGTGTATCTATCCCTCCATCCATTCCATGTTGCTTTCTAAATCTTTCTAAATGCAATCCCTGGTGTCTAGTGGGCTTCCTGCCCCTCATAGGGTCAGCAGATTGGGGTAAACCCCAAGGGGGCTGAAAGACTGTTAAAGGCATGGGAACCCTTATGGCGATATAGGCTGCCCCCCACCCCCTTTTCTCTAACATAGAATACTCTCTGGTGCCTATTGGTGCTTTATGCTCCCCTGGGGTATGTGGATTGGGGTGAACCCCCCAATATGCTCACCCCATGGATGCAAAAAGACTCTTGGGGTTGTTGATTGTCGATGGCCAGGGACCACTCCCATGACTGACATTTCTGGTGTCAGGTGGATCCATGCTAGAGACTGTCCTCCTGCAGTGAACCATGAGCAGGGATCCACTAGGAAAAGGTATTGCTGGAAATGGGAGAGTCTGCCATTTCTAACGATCCATCTCCCATTCAGATTGGTGCTTAATTCTTCCATTTCAACCGGAGTTCCGGGTGATAAAAGAGAACCCCTCTGCTGTTAGCAACAAATAGAATTTCTGCGCTTAGTGGGAGGACATGTGTCCAGGCAATGTTGAGATAATGCTTTGAACAACAAATCCTCCACACAAAAGGGGTCAAATGCATTAAACTGAATTACAGTAATATTTTTTACAGGCTGCTTGATACTGATTTGCTTCTTACTGGTAATCCTAGGTTTTTAATGGGATAATGCTATGAATCTTGTTTTGTTTACCTTTAAAAGGAGACACCGAAGCATGATTTGGACGTTTGAATTTCAGGTCACATAAAGATTTCTTCAGCAAGAGCATTGTAACCCGCCATAGCCTTACTTACAAGTCCTCATAACAGAAAAAACACCAACATTACAGAAAATGTTACAATAAGTGTAACAAGGTAGGCAGTCTACATTAATTTATTGTTCCTGTCTGTCTCTCCTTATGCTTGGGGTTGGTTACACTATAATTATGTGATGAGCATCCGAAACATCCATAATCAAAAATGACTCTCTGAGACCATGATTATTGAATAAAAATAAGTAATTGAAGACATGGACATTTCCCAGTTAGACAGCAAACCACAAATAACTACAACCGCCGCTAACAAGTCTTTTGGAATGACCAACATAGGATTTGCTATCACAAATAGATATTAAAGCGGTCAGCCTCAAGATCCAAAACATCAAATTTAGCTTTCACCTGTTCTAAATCCAACAGCGTGTTTCAAACAGTGGCGGCCGGCACAGATAAGAGCAGTGGGGTGGGGCGGGGTGGGGGGGCAACTCGACAGAAGACGGGATAGGCAAAATTAAATAAAAAAATAGATAAAACCACTTACCTTGCACTCGCCGCATCGCCGAGGGCAAGGTAAGTGGTTTTATTTGGTTTTTTAATTTAATTTTACCTATCCAGTCGTCTGGCGCCCCCCCCGGCTCACCGCTCTTACCTGTGCCGGCCGCCACTGGTTTCAAAATGTCTAAAATATTCACTTAAGATAAACTGTGGCTGAAAGGATAAACTGCTAAAACAGCACTCTTAGAACTAGGCAGTACAAGGTTGAAGCACAGAGAACTATATCAATGAGGCAAAACTGTCACTTTCTTAGCAAGATGGGGCCAGATGTGTGCACAACTGGTTGCAAAGTACTGGTGGCAATTTGTGACCAGTATTTTTGTGACCAGTGTGATAATTTACGAAGTGACCTACATCCTAATAATTCAGGTTGCAAATTACCGATTCGGTCGCTGTTGGGGCGGAAAAGTCCTCCGCATGGTAATGGACATGCACCCCTACTCTGAGTGCCTAACTGTACTGATGTCTGGATCCCCAATGCTGATTTTTGTTGTCATAGGCAAACACAGATCATGCATGTGCGCCATGACATAGGGCTTTCTCAGGGATTGCGGTCTTGTTGGACAAAGAGGGGCGCCCAAAGGGCTATCCTCATAGTAGTGGAAGGCTACTGCCTTCACCAGGAGCTAAGCCTCATGAGCGCAGTGGTGGCAGCATAACATGTAGTAATCGGTAGGAGTGAGGAGGTCGTTTCTAACCTCTGTCACTTGAGTGAGGCCTACTTGCTCACTCATTTTGAAGTTCTGCTGCTGTTGTGTGCTTAACTCACCATTGGCCTACATCGTTTGGTGTGTAGTGCTGGGCAGCCCATGAGAGGTGTATATGCACTTAGGGGCATATTTATGAAATAGTGGTACAGTGCACCACAGTAAGTCACCTTGCTGTGCTGCACTGCATCACTGGGAAAGGGCAGGAATGAACAGTATTGAAGGCATATGGCGCATTCCTGATTTTACCCCTGAACTTGTGCACAATGGGCTGCCTAGAGCCAACACAGGCACCCTTGCACCATGGTGCAAGGGTGCCAGCGTTGCATACAGGATTGTATACAAAAACTATCCTGAGAAGCATATTCCTCTTTCTATGTGTACTGCAGAATGCAGCACACATAGAAAGAGGAAGTAATGAGGAGAAATAAGATATTTCTCCTTGTTACGCCTCTCCTGTGGAGGCGTATCTTTTTGACACATTCCCAGGTTCACAACATCTTGTAGCGTCAAAATCCATAGGAGTTGGGTGGAAACACCCATGCAATGCCCATCAAATGCCTTCCCATGTCAGAGTAACACAACCCAGCAATTTGCACTGCGTTACACCAGATTTTTGGAGCCACTGAAAGCCACACAAAGTGTCTTTGCATGGCTTCAAAAATCAGATTTATGGTTTGCGTCGCTCTTGCACCATGTTGCGTGGTGCAAGAGTGACGCAAACCAGATCATAAATGTAGCCCTGAGTGTATGTGTGCCTGGGAAGGGCACAATACAGGGATAATGCAGTTCTGAGCAGGGCATGCATGGTGAATGCATGTGCTGGATGTATGTGTGCCAATGAGTGGTACAGCACATGGAGGATGTAGTGCTGTCCATTGCATGCATGTTAAATATATGTGCTGGATGTGTTTCTATAGGTGGTACAGTACATTAAGGATACAGAGCTGCGCAGTGTGTGTATATTTTATACATACACCGGGTGTATGTGTGCCTGTTGATGGTTAAATAGATGGATGGCCTTGGGCTCCTTTTTGGGAGACCCAGACCTGCATGGAGAGGAGGTAGAGAAATCCCTCCAGACTGATTTGTGTATTGTTGCATTATTGTAAGGTGGGTGGGACAGACAGTGAAGACGGGAGAGCCAGGCTACCCTTAGACACTTCAATGGGTGCTCTTTGATTCAGTGAACAGTCACAAGGAACGGACCCGGACCCATCTCAGGAAGGAGATGGCACTGATAAGAGAATCATAAAGTGTAGGGTTTGGGCCCGTGGTTAACCATTTGACACACAAATCACTGTGGCTGACATCCAAGTGTGAACTCTAGTCACTCCCATGGTGTACTATCAGCTTTGGAGTCACTCCTTCTGTGACAGACTGCTTCCAAGAGGAAGAAGAGAGCAGAAGAGTGGGCACTTAAAAAGAAGCAGATCCCAAACAGAAACGTCAAAGACCCAGACTCTAAATCACATTTAGTGTCTTGAAATGGACTATAAGAAGGGGAGTCTGAGACCCCAAAAACTGTCATCTGCCAAGCACCTAGATGGGCTGAGTAAAAAGGGGAAGCCCTGCATAACTTCTGCCTATGACCAGGAGCTGGGGCTAAGGATTGTTAGTCTCCCTACTGGATGAGGAAACATCACCCAGGGAATCCAAGACCACCTGCCCTGGAGCCTGGAACACCAGTGCCATTCTGCTTGCCAAGACCAGTGTTCTCAGTGAGGAAGAGGAGAGCATTGGAGGGAGAGAGGTCCAGTGAGGATCCACAATGAGTGGACTCCCTTAGCGAGGTGTGAGGGGACGCCTGCTGCACTGATCGATTGCCCATGTGCAGAACAAAGTTGGCAAACCTCGTATACTAGAGGAAGACCACCGTGAATTGACCTGTGTACTTCGCTGCACTGATCAGGCTGGAGCCCAGGTGTTTTGGGGAGCAGCAAACTCATATGCCAGGAGGGGCTACACTGAGAAGAATGCTGTGTGGTGAGGGCCATAATCCGCGAGTGGTGGTGGACCGCAACTCCGTATTCAAGGAAGGACAGCCGCCAAGGACTTCACTGTGTCGGTCAGGCCAGAGCCTGTGTCCCTTGAGTATACGGTGACTCTGTATGCCAGAGTGGTTCACCGGGACCAACAAGTTAAGTGACATGGTAGGAATCATAACTGAGAGGAATGAAGCTGCTGTGGGAGCCTGCGTATCTACATAGGACAAAGGATTTGCACCAGGAGCTTTGTATCACCACCCCCCACCCCCATTGCAGGAGGAACCAAAGACTTATCCTGAAAAAATGAGCCGCACAATACCTCAGGTCGCTGCAGAGGCATGTAAGCATGTGAGAACTCTGCGACCGCTGAGTGCAACCAACTTGGGCCGCTTATAGCAAACTCACTATAATCAGGTGCTGCGGCTCCAGTGCCTGCAGAAATGGTGTGCTCAGGAACTTTGGTCGCTCCGATCCTACGCGGTGTGGGTAAGACTGCTAATTAGCACTGCGGCTCTCGAACACTGATGACTTTAAAAATAGAGTCATAGTGGACTCTTAGACTCGGACTACTAGTGAGGCTTACTCTGGATGTCGACTGTAGGGAATGGGGGATAACTGCTACTGCTAAAAGCGAGGAGGGAGTGGGACCCAGGGAACACTAGAGCCCTAATCTCAGGTGAGGCTGTGTAGTTGTTTGTGAATGTCGTATTTTTCCTTTGTGTGGTTAGAGGTAGAAATAAAAGTGAGTGGGTCTGATTACAAGATTAGGTATTATTTATCACACATGATAATATGGGTATGTTATTTATCATGTGTGATAAATAACACCTAACAGGCGTTTGTGGGGAATAACATGCAGATTTTGGTGTTTAACGTGCCGAAATCCGCATGCTATGGGAAATACCGTACAATTCCCCTGTTGAATTTTGGCAGCTTTAACCTGCCAAAATTTAACAACAGTTGAGGTATTTAACACATCCAATAATTATTGGTTGCAGCCAAACTCGTAATTTCCACCAATGCGTAAACCCCTGAGTTAGAATTTACCGGCCCACTCGAAATCAGGCCCAGTATTTGGCTGGACAATGATTTATTGATGCCACTGTATGAATTTTGAGTTATGAGCCTGTGTTCATTCCCCTGTATCCACACTTCCCCCCTGATGGAGCATTGGACTGCTCACACCACGCTATTCCTGAGAGTCAAGTGAGGAAGAGGTATTTTGCCCAGTTACGCAGAATTAGGGGTGGGTTGGAATATTCCATTCTACCCACGGAATTGGCAGAATTTTGGCAACTCCACGTTACTCTTGTTACACAGCCAATCATCACGGCTGAATTTTTTCCGATGTGCAGCACCAGAACGGTATGTTGGTGAGCGTGAGGGAGATTTGGCATCCCCCAGCTCTATTTTCAGTCGCTACATCTGGTTAGATTTTTCTAATGCCGGTGGTTGCAACCGTTCATGGTCAGAAGGCTGCCGCTCAAGTAGAAAATCTACTTGAGCGACAACAAAATCAACTTGAGTAGCTGCGCCCTCTGACACACCGTGTGGTGCCGTTCATGTTGATATTCAGTGCAGAACATGCTGCTGGTGCTAAATCACAGCGCGAGCAGCGCATTCCGCCTATTTCCGCCCATTGGTAGAGCGGAGTCAAATTCCGTGAATTCCGCCCACCCTACTCAGACAATATAGTAGGTATGGCCCTGGGACATCAGGAGTAAAAGGCCTCAACCCCCAGAGTTGGGCCCAGTAACCCCTGCTTGCCCCGTGGCCCTCTGAATGGGGTTCTAACAGCAATTTGACCTAATATCATGAATAGTAATGAGGTAGGTCGCAAATTGTGATCCACTAAGAATCCCAGCCATCACAGGAATGATGGCCTCCTAAGGTCAGCAGGCCACCATGTCTGTAACTGCTTTTAAATGAAGCATTGTTTTTTCTTTAAATGCAGAAAACAGGATGTGCCTGAAGGTAAGCTTACAATTTTTTGTAAGTTTACGATTGTTTGCTATTCACAAAGGAATTTACGAGTAGTATCTTTATGAGTGCAGAGTCTCCGCACATAAAAAGATAGGACTGTTATTTCTTTTTTTCTGTGCGGAGGCTCTGCACTCATAAAGATACTACGCATAAATCCTCTTGTGAATAGTAGGCCTGGGCGTTGAACTCCGCTCCGTTCGCGGAGTTTGCGGAGTTTTCTGCCCTCCGCACTGCGCGGAGCTCGCGGAGTGCAAGAAAACCCTGCTTCGCGTAGTGCAGTGGAGTTTTTTTCCCGCTGCGCTCGCAAACGGCAAGGTCACGAGCGCGAGCTGCAGCTCGGGTAGAATTTCTACCCGAGCTGCAGAAAGACCAGCGCGAACAGCAGTTTGCACAACACTCCGCCACTTGCGGAACTCCGCAGAGTTTTTTTTTGTAACTTCGTGAAGTTCCGCGTAGCAAGACTCCGCGAACTACGCCCAGGCTTAGTGAATAGCAAACAATTGTAAACTTACACAAAAGTGTTTAAGCAAAAAAAATTTGAAGTGTCAATTTTATTTGTTAAGAGTAGACATTGGTCCATTGGACCACTGCCTACTCCTAAAAAATATTTTTTCAAAATTCACATTTCCGTTTGCAAAGAGGTCACCAACTCTTTTGAGAAGTGCATATGTTACTTATGTTTCTGTATTTGCATCAGTGCTCAACATAAAGTTCCATTCAACGGCCAAAATATGCGTAGGGTGGAACTTGCCATTTAATGATACTAGTTTCTGTGTAGAACAAACAACATAGCGCTATGATCAGCAACACTTAGTACATTTGTGTATACCTCTAATTAAAGTTTGCATTTCGGGGCAACAAGGGGGAAGTTTGCAGATTTTATGGGTAACGCAGACAGCAAATATTCCTTCATTGCAGGTTTTCCTAAGCCCAGGATGCTTCAAAGCATCTCTCAAAGTGGAATCAGAGCCAATAACTGTCAGTATAAAAATTATAGGCACTACAGATTTATTTAATCTAAATGTGATGCTGTTCAAGCAAAGTGTTTTCTTATTTTTCCACTCGATATCGGAAACCTTTGGGCAGAAATTGCTCACATTTCAATACGTAGGTCTTCTGTCAGTGATTGCATCTGTCCCTTGTTGACTATTTTCTAGGATTTGTATTGCAGCCTTTGGGTTTAAAAAAAGCGGATTGGTAGGTCATTTCCATGCATCATTCACAACCCGGAGGGCAGTGGCACAGGGAGGGAGGAAATGATTAGAAACCGAGCTCAGGGCTTGGCCTTGCCTTCATTCTGTAGTAACTTCAAGAAGATGAAAAGCCATTTGATTGATATGTCCCAGTGGATGTTAGAACATTGACCCCTGACATCAGCCCGAAGCACTAGGATTACTGCCTTTACTGCTGTACAAACATTTCTACACATCTTTATAATTATTTTCTGACATCTAATTCCAGGTATAATGAAGTTAAATATCAGTCTTGCAGTTTCATGCTCGATTTGGCGGTCACTATTACCATAAAGCATTGAAAGAAAACAGCAACACATGATAAATAGGAGCCAATTTTACAATGTATTTCTACTCTTACAGGGAATAAATGTCGTGTACAGCTTAATTTTCTTTTAATAGAAAATGATCATAAATTATTCCTGAAATACTCGGGACGTTGTTCAAAAGACAAATTTATTGATGTTTATTAGGTGTGAATGAAAATACTGCAAAGACCCACAAACATAGTGATGATGAGGTTTAAAATTAAAATAGTGACGTAGATCACTTTTATCATGAGTTTACCAACATATCCTTAAGAGCACCTAGTCTCTGGCCGTGTTGAAGTTCATACCCTCCAAATGAGCACACATGCGTCAGCACTAGTTAGCAGTGGTAAAATGCACAGAGTCCTAAAGGCCAACAAAAACGGGTTCAGAAAACAGGTGGGTGAATGCAAAAAGTTTGGGGATGCCCTGCAGAAAGGGCCAAGTCCAACACATACATATAAGTGGTCCTACACACCCAACCCAATATAAATAATAAGCACAAAGACATTGCCCACATTCTATTTCATTGTCTATAGTATTCCATTCCCAGGAAACTGTTTCACAAACACAATTAAAATACTTCCAATTCTGAACAGCTGAGGCACATCCCAAAAAATCCTACACCAACTAGGAGACCGAGATCCTCCGATTATAAAGACAATAAAGACATTTCTTACTGTGTCACGGTCAATAGGAAAATTGAAAATCTGAGACTTAAACTGTGCCATTGTCTTCTACTGCATGACTTTACAGAGGAAAATGCAACGTATCTGCTGAAATATTATTTTCGGAGTAGAAGAATATTGATACTATTTAAACTTCTGTGTCAGATGATTTCCTATTACTGCAGTCACACTCCTCCCTTAAATGGCTCTCCTGAAAAGTATAAATGTGGCCGAGTATTAATCCATTTTTATTTTCTTTCTAACTTTTCAGAGGATGGTATTACGTGGGTGTGCAGGAAAACTCAACTAAGACCGTTAAGAAGATCAAAGAATAAAAGCACAACTTAAAAAAAACAAAAACAATAAAACACCATGCTGGCTCTCATTTGGATTTTTTTAAATTTCAAATTTTTTTCTGTGTGTCAGATCCATGGTGTCCAACCTTTCCTTTTGTCACTTTCCTTTCCTTTGGTTCTCTTTTGCGTGATTGACCTGTTTTATGAAATACTGTCGGTCCAATCTTTTTGTCTAGGCATTGGCCATCGTAGCATAATGTAAAAAGAATGTGGCACTTTGTTACCCTTGACCCAGCAGTATATCTGATTGTAAATTGTTTCTGAAGATGTTCCTGCTAAGAGACTTGTGAGCTTATGAGTGCTCTAATATCTTTCTAAATGTCTTAGTCTCAGCAAAAATTTGCTGGGACTGGTGGTTCAATGGACCAATACATGTATTGTAGGGAGCTATGTTCAATTGACGGTGGTTTGTTCAGACTTTCATACATTCAAGGTCAGTCAGTCATAAACTTTATTCAGCGATATAGCCATAAAAGATCAATATACAATAAAAATACACACACGTTACAGTCGATTTCATAACATGCAAGATTGGATAGCAAGAAAAATCTCACAATAAAATGTAAAAATTTTCTTAAGGCTAAAAGTACAATACCATTTCTCAAACACCAAAATACTGTTGTAAAAGTGATCAATAGAGACTGATCAGCATAATCTCTTCCTGATGCTTAAAGATCCTCTAATATAGTGGATCACTGCATGGCAGACCTCTAAAGGCCAGATGTACGACCATAGCATTTTGCGACTCGCAAATTGCGTCAAATTGCGAGTCGCAATTTGCGAGTCGCAAAATGCTATGTACAACAGTGTCTGAGACACTGTTTGCCATTCCCAATGGGGTCGCAAATTGCATGCTTCATGAATATTAATGAGGCTGTCGCAATTTGCGACCCCATTGGGAATGGCTAGCACTCCCAGGGATGGTGGCCTGCTGGGGTTAACACCACCATGTCTGGGACTGCTTTGCCAATAAAGCAGTTTTTTTTTTTAAATGCAGCCTGTTTTCCTTAAAGGAAAACGGGATGCATTTAAGAAATAAAAATGAAACTTTTCAGTTTCATTTTTTAAGGGCAGGCAGTGGTCCTTGGGACCACAGCCTCCCCTTATAAAATATTTGCGCATGCATTCCCAAAGGAGCAGGGGTCCCCTAGGGACCCCTTCCCGTTTGCGAGTGCCTTATCACCCTTCTGAGAAGGGAGGTAAACTGCGAGTGTTTTGCGACCGCAATTGCGGTCGCAAAACGTTCATACATAGGTTTTGGAGTCGCTATTAGGAAGGGACGCCCTTGGAATGCCCCTTCCTAATAGCGAGTCGCTAACCCTATTTTGCGAGTCGCTAATTGATTAGCGACTCGCAAAATAGGGTTGGTAGATTGGCAACATGTTTTTTGCAGTCGCAAACGGCCCTAAAACCCCTTTGCGACCGCAAAAAACAGTCGTACATCTGGCCCCAAGTGCTGTAGGAATATATAGCCATTCTTATAACAGTTCAAATGTAGAGGCCGCAAAAGGGGAACTAAAAATCAAGTTCACACAGATTTGTACAGTGTACAAAAGAGCATAAAGTGCAATGTGCTTTACCAAGAGTTGTTGTCGCATTGACATGGTGGTAAATGTTCTGTAGCCTAACGGCTAGGGCGGTCGATATCAAATCAGGGAAACCGGGTTCGAGTCTCTGCAATGACGCTCAACATCCTGATATTCTGGGCAAATCACTTAATCTCCCCCTGCCTACCAAAAATGAATGTGTCCTTGTGTAATGCAACTGGTGCTCATGTAAAGCGCTCTGATATCTTTGGGTCAAGTTCGCGCTGTATAAAACTACAGAAAAAAATAAATAAATACACCTTGATGTGAAAAGGCTAAAAGAAAATGCGATGACCCCATTCGTAGCCTGGTCAGATGAAACCTATATTGGGCATTTTCGATGTGAGTAAGATAAAATTCCAGCGCATGACTATATGATAAGGAGTGATAAAAATCCAAAGAGGAAAGTTGGCGTGTCTTCTGCCTGCGAATAAGGTGCGCCTTATTATAAAAAGCAGACTTTATACGAGCTCTAGCCAAGTAGGGGATTAGATCAGGATTCTTAAAGAATTCTGGGAGTGTTATCTGATTTATCAAAGGCTAGGCAATCCAAAAGAATACTTTTAGAGAAGCCTAGCTCAGGGGTTTGCCTAATTTTCAACCATAATAACAACAGAGCTAGCCCCAGAGCATCTTCCAAATGTTTTAGGCCCGCTTCTGAGCGACAAACAAGGTGGGTAAACCCGATGGCACCCTAAGTAATCTGCGCAGAGAACTATTTTCTGCTTTTTGGCGTCTGGAGAAATTACTATACCCCACACTGCCACCCCATAGGTGGCGATTCAGTGGCATTTAGCTTTGTACAGGGTTATCATCTCCATCACTGGTTTATGGCCTAGCTTGAATGCAAAGCTTCCACTGATCTGGGCATTTTGCAATAATTCAGCACTGGCAAAGATTCCTAATTTAATTGTGAATCAAAAGGCAACCCCAGGTAGCTAAAACTTTCTACTTTTGTGACAGGAGCACCTTCTATAAAACGTGTCTAGGTTTTAGTAACCTTAGGCCCACAAATAATTACAAAAGACTTTTGTTAGTCGATCTTCAGATCTAAAGTTGTCATGAATTCATCAAATTTCAAGGTCAATAAAATGAACACCACTCAGATGGATAACAATAAACATTTATCATTCATCAATAGTGCCAACAGACCTCCTAGAAGGTTGGCACTCTACAAACATGCATGTAATTTAATGTTCACTACCTCAAGAACTCTTGTCCTGCTACCAAATAATTAAGAAAAAAACCCTGGACCCAGCACTCAGATCAAAGTGGACTTTTTCATGAAAGGATGGTTTCATGCCAGCAGATCTAATTAATTGAAAATGGATAGAGCGACTGTTCTCATCTTGGATTTTATGACATAAACTAGGCTCTATTCTATGGAAAATTATTGCTTTATAATCAAGGGCACTGAAATTATGTGACAAAATGACCAAATTATGCAGGAGGGTTAACTAAGTAATAATAATAATAATAAAGATTTATAAAGCGCATGGCTACTCCAACGGAGTGTCCCAGCCCTGGGGCACTGACACAATTGACCACAGTTTACCCAAACCTAACCTTTAATTTCTTTTAATACAAGATTCCAGAAGGTGATTGTCGAATTTCCGCAGGGAGGGCCATGCTTAAGGAGCTAAGCGGCCAAAAGAACTCCCTCCTACTCTTGCCCCTTAGAAGTTTGGAATAAAGGCCAGATTGGCTGCTGCTGATCTCAGGTTTCTGGTAGGCACATAGGAATTCACCAACGACTAAAGATAGTGAGGGCCTTGGGAGGAGAGAGCCTTAAAACAAAAGCAAAGTGCTTTAAAATGGACTCTGTGCCTTATCAGGAGCTAGTGTAGGTAGGCAGTGCAGGTCTCATGGAATCCTGCTTGGGAAGCTTCAACAGGGCCCGAGCAGCCGCGTTCTGGATCCGCTGCAATCTATTAAGATGTGTGTAGGCCACACCCAGATAAAGAACATTACAGTAATCCAGCCTGGATATCACCAGTGCCTGGATCACAGTTTTCTGGGTGGCCTCTGGTAGGAAATTGATAATTTTCCTCAGGGATCTCAATATCCTGAAACATTTGTCAGCGGGGGCAGTGATCTGGGCATCAAAGGATAACTTAGCATAAAACCAGATGCCTAGGTTTTTGACTTTATCCTTAATAACGGGTAGAGGGCCTAGGTCATCAGGTCACCAAACATTAGACCAGATGTTAATGAGCTTGCCTAAGACTACTTCCTCAGTCTTCCCCGCATTAAGCCTAAGGCAATTAGAGTCCATTCATTCTGCTACTTTCAGCAAACTTTCACGGAGGGGGAAGGCCACATTGTCGCTGTTCTCTGACAGGGTGATGGCAATTTGTGTGTCATGGGCATACGAGATGATAGAGAACCCATACCACTTGATGATTTCCGCTAAAGGGTGGACATACACATTAAAAAGTGTTGGGCTAAGTCATGAGCCCTGTGGGACTTCCTGCTGCAGAAGGTGCACTGTGGACTTACACGGCTGAAAGGTGCGCCCTGAGAGAAACTAAGAAAGCCCACGCAGCACCGTACCGCAATACCACAATTACAAAGCCTCTTCAGCCTGATATTATGTTACATCGTACCCAAGGCAGCACTGAGATCTAACATCAAGATAGCCACAGAGTCCCCCATCATCCTTGATCCTACGGGCTGATTCAGAAGCCAGCAGAAGGGTGGACTCTGTGCTGTGGAGCAGACGGAAGCCCGATTGGGTCCCATGCAATAGAATATCCGCCTCCAGATAGCTAGACAATTGCCTATTCACATGCTTCTCTGCAATTTTTGCAAAAAAAGGCCACAGTGATATGGGCCAATAATTTGGCCCAATAATGTTCCACTTTAGACGGATCAAGCAGTGTTTTTTAAAGGAGAGGTACCACCACAGCATGCTTCCATCGCTGGGGAAGACATCTGGAAGCCAGGGATAGATTAATAAGTTTGCACAGAACCGGGTGAATGGCTTCACTTTCCTGCTCCAGAATGTCAGGAGAAATGAGGTCATCTGGAGAGCCAGATTTAATACTAGAGCAAAGAGACTTAAGTTCCTCAGTTTGAATAGGGCACACATGATTAAACTTAACACTATCGCCAGCTGGATCAAACAAGTCTCCAGTAGTGGATGACTTCCGGCTTCTAGAGGAAAGGAGGTATAAATATTTTCAACCTTTTCAGAGAAGAAGGATGCTAGGGCATCACAGCTCTCGACCGAAGGACAGGGAGAAGGAGCAACAACCGTTAGAGATGTGAGGGATTTAACAGTCTGAAAGATAGCACGAGAGGAGTTTTTGGAAGAGGAGATTTCCTTAGAATAGTGCTCTCTATGCGACTGTTTAAGGTGCGCATAATAGATTTTCGTCTTTTTATTTATCTCGCCTCCTTTGATCATAGGCTTTACGCCATAGATGCTCCAGCCTCTTACATTCCTTTTTTGACAGCAAGAAGTTCTGCAGAAAACCATGCGGCTGGCGGTTTGCTCCTACAGACAGCTCCTTTGGTAATGGGAGCAATCTGATCCAGTGCGCCCTTAAGCCAATCATCAAATTGACTCCTGGCATATCAGCGCAATTTCAAAAGACTGGGAAGTTATTACCAGGACCCTGATTAATCCTAAATTATGCAGCAATAAGCAGCAAATTATGCAGTGTAATGCAGTGTAATGCAGCACATTTTGCGATAGTGTTACTTCATTAATGTGACATTTTTACACATCCTAGCACTGTCTCGACAAGTTTCACGTCATTAGTGCCAGGTTACCACCTAATAAACAGCAATAAGAAACTGGGAGGTGACCAGTCAAAGTTTGCAAAGGGCCTTCCACTGCACACCAACAGGTGTCACAGCATTTTCAGTAACTTATGATCCATTTGAGCTAGAAACATTTTAGGCAATTCTGCAAAATTGTGCAGCACATGATAGATTAAGTGAGACATACAGAAAATCCATAAATATGCGGAAAAAGGCAGCTACTGCATAATCCCATAACTAGTTTGGCCCTACCTATGATGCCTAGGAAAGTCTGCTTGAAACTGTGACTCCCAGCTTTGCAAGCTGTTTCATGAACTGGTTCTTATATTTAGGGTTCTATATACCCACGTATGAGTGGTGATATGAAATCTGTAATGGCCTGATTCCCATTTTTCATGTAGAGATAAAAGATTTTAAGATATAGTTACCCTCATTACGGTATTAAGGGCCATATGTATGAAGTTAATTTATGATCAGCAAACGCCGAAATTCGCAGAATTTCGGCGTTTGCGATCGCAAATTAGCAGTGTGCAATGTATCACACTGAAACCCCCTCTCAAAATAAGGAATCGCAAATTTTGCGATTCCCTATTTTATGATTGCATTTAAGGAATCGCTAATTGCGATTCCTTAAATGCAATGTAAGAAGCACAAAAAAGTGCAATTTGGGTTTAAGGAATCGCAAATTACCACCAACTTCAAGTTGGTGGTAACTTACGATTTCACTTAAAAATGCACTTTTTGCATTTTTTAAAGTGCCATGTGGCGCACATACATGCCCTTAGGGCATGTATGTGTGCCACATGTGCACACATGCACATTTCAGGGGTGCAACAGGGTGTCCTTTTGACACCCTGGCACCCTTGAAATTGCATTCTCAATTTGCGATTCTCTAATTGCTAATCGCAAATTGAGAATGTCTTCCCATTCATTCCTATGGGCCTCTAGGCCCATAGGAATGAATGGGGAGGTATTCCTTAATTGCGAATCGCAATTTAAGATTCGCAATTAAGGAATATGAAGGATTCACAAAATTTATTGCAAATCCTACATACATCTCGTTTTGCGATTCTCAAATAGCGATTCTCTAAAATTCGCTATTTGAGAATCGCAAAACCAAACTTTCATACATATGGCCCTAAATGCTTTGTTTCCGAGTTAGTATTGCTTCATATTATTCTAATCTTAAAAACGTTATTACATAAAAAATATTTTGAACATATATTTCTACGTCGTCGCGTTTGACATCTGACACAGTCCTTAAATCTGAAATTAAAAATACGATAACATTTTTAAAATAGCCTTCAGAAAAAAAAACACTGTGTGATGTAACAAATAACTGAGATTCTCTGTCTCAAAGAGAACTAGAGCGCGAGATTCTTGGCAGCTCTTTCCAGGAACCGGCCTATTTGAAAGGAAATCCCTTGGGTTTCCTGGAGCAGTCTGCCACTGAAATCCTCGCACGACATAGACTTTCCCGATTTCAGTGCACGACAAGGAAAGTGCACAGTCCCCTGTGCGTGCATTGTTTGAGAGTGGCCGAGAATAGTCCTCCAAAAAGTGTGTATGCTATACCCCTGGAAACCTGAGTCTAAATATGCACCCCATTTGTAAGCTTTCTTACATTATCGTTTCTATTTCACTTAATTTAACAATACTATAATTAATATATCATAAGTTCTAGTCTGTCAATCTGAGCGCAGCTTGAGTTCTGTCTGATAATTCATACAAGTTTAGATTGGTAGGCAAAGTACACTACTGTAACGAGACCGTAACATAGAGGGCAGTGTACCGCTAAACGTTTATAAAACACTTGGGCCCTGATTACGAGTATGGTTGATATTTACCGCACCTGTTAAATAACCATAACATGGGGTACGTTATTTTTCAGGTGCGATAAATAGCACCTATTACAATTTGTGAGGAATAACATGCAGATTTTAGTGTTTAACGCACCAAATTCTGCATGATACCGTAAATACCTTGGGCCTATTTATGGGGAAGTCGCGCAGCGCAACAAGCCACCTTGTTGTGCTGCACTGCGTGACAGGGAAAGGGCAGGAACGCACCATATTTAAGGCCATACTGCGCATTCCTGTTCTTTGTCCTGCGCTGGCGCCCTTTTGGCTGCCTAGCGCCAATGAAGGCACCTTTGCACCATGGTGCAAGGGTTCCTGTGTTGCATGCAGGACTGTTTTTGTGAAGGAAGGGACACCTTACTACACAAAACCAATCCTGAGAGGCATACTCCTCTTTCTATGTAAACAAGTAGAAATAGAGATATTTCTCCTCATTACGCCTCCCCTGGGAAGGTGTAAGATTTTGGTGCTTTCTTAGGTTTTCAAATTCTTGTAAATCTGGGAATGTGTCAAAAATCACAGCAGTTGTGTAGGAACTCTAACGCAACACCCATGGAACGCCTTCCAACGGCAGATTAACGCAATGCAGCAATTTGTGCTGCATTGCATTACTCCAGATTCTTGGAGCCACTCAGAGCCACCCAAAGTGGCTTTGAGTTTGCGTCGCTCTTGCACCACATTGTGTGGTGAGAGCGATGCAAACAGCCTCATAAATAGGCCCCCGAATGTTCTCCTCTGGTAAATTTCAGCAGATTCAACCTGCCAAAATTTAACATAGGTTGAGATATTTATTGCAGCTGATAATTATCGGGGGCGCTAAATACAACCAAACTCACAATTCCGACCCATGTGTAAACAGGAGTTTGCACACAGGTCGGAGTTACTCGCCCCACTTGTGATCAGGCTCTTAGGAGTATGGAAGTAATGCAGCCATTTCTATTTTTAATGAATAAAAAAGGAAACTGAAGAAAGAGGGAGCTACAAGTCAGAGAAGAAAAAATTTGACTGGTTCTATTTCCTGCCCTTCATGGTAAATCAGTAGTTGCTCAAGACACCTTTTAAAACAGGATTCTCTGTAGAACTATATAACAATAATGCTTGTGCTCATTTGCTGTTTTAAATTTTGTTGTGGTGATGATATATTCTGTTGTTTTTTTGTGCTGCCGTGTTTTTGTGCTGCAGTATTCTAAAGTCTCTTGTTGTGTTGTACAGTAGTTGTGTTGTGTTCTCTCTTGACTATTTTGTTGTGTTTTGCTATGATAAGTTTTAATCATCTTGTTATGTTGTTTTTAAGCCTGGGAAAAATTTAAATTGCACCAGCATAATTCACATAGTTTTGGGAATTTCACGGTATGCTTGGTAAGCGATATCCTGATATTATGCTATTATGCCACACTTGTATTTATGAGTTGTTCACGATACAGGAATGACACGCACGGCCACAAAATGAAAGGCTATTGTTCGTGCCTCTAGTATTTCTTTTGCGTTTTTTTTTTACACAGAATGCATCCTCACATCAAAAATTGACAAAAGGGCATATTTCATACTAAAATTTTGCACTAAATGACAGATTTGCATTTTTATAGGTAATTTTGCATAACTTTACTGAAATGTTAGACATAAGCACGTGAAAGAAAATTATGCACATTTTACACATCAGTAGTTGCTTTGTGTATCATGTTGAGTTTTTTTATGTTGCTTTCTTAGGATATGTCAACAAATGCTGCAACATTTTCAGCCAAAAGTATCACATACCTTTAAAGACAGTGACATGTAACCCAATACCACTGTGTAAGGTGGTAAAATAGCGCTGCTCCAGCTCTTCAACCATTTTCTTATAACACTTGTCAGCACAAAACTGTGCCAGAGACTGTGTTTTAACTTAGAGCTCCCAATGTTCACTTTATGTGATATGGCTCTGTCTTTTAATTTTAGGCTAATCTTTGGGAAATTGTGATATTGTTTCTTTCAATCAGGCAATAAAGACTTTTTAAGATCTTATAATGTTTTAAGTACATCACCCTTTCAGTTATAATAAAGCATATAGTAGTGTTTAAAGCGATGTTCTGATTGGATTGTGGATGTTCGGAGATGGGAAGTTGTGTGGAAGCAGGTCTGCATCGAGGATGGTGATGACCACATTTCCAACCTTCTGTGCTGGACGTAGAGCAAAATTAATAGCTGGTCACAAAAATATGGTATGCCATTTGTGACCACTTTTAGTAATCAGTCTTTTGATAGAAAAATTGTGTTTAAAAAGACCAGTCCTGTGGGGTGCTGTGACTCTTCTTGTTGACAGCGGTCATGGCAGAATGACTGTTTCCATGTCAGGGCTGTCCTAGAAATCCCCATCCATTCTATCTCCTTTTTGAATAGCAGTTTCTGATCAATCGCATCATACGCTGCCGAGAGATCAAGGAAGATCAAGTGCAGCTTAATCACATTCATCCTATATGCTTAGGGTGTCATCCCTCACATTGGTCAATGTAACTTTCTGAAGCCTAATTCTCATGTTGAAGACTGTGATGTTCCATAGGTTCTTAGAGTATTTACGCCACCCCAAATCATACTTAGGAATGGGAGATTTAAAATTGGTTTGTATTGGGTAATACTGTTCAGGGCTTAACTGGTTTTCTCCAGATGATTGTATGAACATGCTGCTAAGCCCTTAACAATGGATGCAGTCAGTACGTTTGTGATGTCAGGGGCACGGATAGGGAGTAGCCCCATGATACAGGCAGCAAAACACATTTCAGCAGAAAAGTTAGATGTTTTAATCGTGAGTGCTAGTCGAGTGGCTACTGATTCATCTAATGGCTCAAACGCTGGAAAAATTTCCTGCCAATTTGAGGGTGGTGCCAGAGAAAATGGTGAATTTAGAGCAGATTTCATTTTTGACCTGAAAAAGTTCTTCACAAAGTTTTTGCGTTTTTAGAGGGTTTGTTTTTGTATAGCCAGGTTACCCAGCAGTTTATCATATATTTTAAACATTCCCTTTAATTAGCTGGAGGCCTTATTGATGGATTTCAAGAAGAAGGCCTTTTTGATCCATTTACTGGTTTTGAATATAACACTTCTAATTTTTGTGCCTGGTCATGTTTCTATCATGCACCAGTGACATTGCTTTTCCAATGTCTTCATTTTTTAAGGGGCCCACCTTTCTGCATTTTATGATAAATAGTGACTAGGAAGTCTTAATGGTTTGTATCAGCACAATGTTTTTCTTGGACCTCTACAAAGGTTTTTCTGAAACTCTGAACTTGTACAACTGAGCTTATAATGGGTTGTTTCTTGGAGGCACCTATGGAAGGGGCCACAATTAGAAAAAGATGGAAAGTGCACTCCAAAAATGTTACTTCTTTGTTTGGAGAAATTCTCAAAGAATTCCAAGAGTACTCCAGGAAACAATCTTAGGTTTCCAGAAATATTACTCTTACGGATGGAATTTTCTCCAGATGGAAATTTCTGCAAGCAGAAGTATAATCCAAAAGTCCAATACCATTTGTACCCATACCGATTTCACAAATATGGGATTGGAAGGCAGAAAATGAAAATGTTCTAACCCTTGTTTAACTTAGGGAGCAAACATCATTGTGGAATTGGACCATTGTGTTCTTGAAATTAAAATCACATGGACTTCCAGGGGTAAGTAAAAGATGTATGCATTAGCGGAAGAAATAAAGATGCAATTGTAAAAAATATGTACAAGTTGATTTATTATATACTAAGTACAATATCTATATATTTTCCAAACAGTAATTTATTCTAAGAGTGGTAGAGCATTTGATAAGGGTATGATAAATACAATAGTGTGTAGAGCCTCTGAATCATCCTGGACTCCGAACTTAAAATGGACTGCCAGAGCAACGCTGTCACCTCTTCCTGCTACCACACCCTCCGCCTCCTCCCTAAAGACCTTCAACTGGATTCCTCTTGAACACAGGAAAACCGCCACCCATGCCCTCATCAGCAGCAGACTCGACTACAGCAACGCACTCTACGCTGGGATCAACAAGAATCTCACCCGCAAACTCCAAAACGTCCAGAATGCTGCTGCCAGACTAGTCTCAAACGTACTGCACCACTGCCACATCAGCCAACACCTACGGACACTACACTGGCTCCCCGTCGAGGAGAGAATCACCTTCAAGCTTCTCACCCACGCCCACAAAGCCCTCCACAACACCGGACCCACCAACATGAATCACTGCCTCTCGTTTCACGCACCCCAAAGATCCCTCTGCTCAGCCCAGCTCTCTCTTACAACGGTACCACGCACCAAGAAGACCAGAACAGAAGGACGCTCCTTCTCCTTCCTCACGGCCAATGCTTGGAAAACCCTCCCTCTCCACCTCCGACAGACACCAACACTCTCCAAGTTCTTGAAGGGCCTCCAGACCAAGCTCTTCGAAGAATCACCGTGAACATCCAGAAGCTGCACCCCCTCCCCCCTCAGTGCCTTGAGACCCTTTCGGGTGACTAGTTGCGCTTTACAAACTCGTGATTGATTGGTTGGGAGCCAAACAAACCCATTAATTATTGCAAAGATGCTTTCACTTGGTATCAGCTGAATGTACTCAATTGATTTGCTTCAAGTTATATATAATTATTACTATTATTAGCATCAGTGTAAATATAGATTTAAGTATGTTACAATAGGATGAGGTAGTAGTAAATAAATCTATAATACAAACAATATTCCACATTGTCTTTGAATCTGCCATATGAATATTCGTGTTGCGTAAACTGAGTCTCTGGCTCAGGCCTACAAGGTTTGTTTTCACACCCACAGGTGACACAAGTGTACTTAGTCCAATGTACCATTCCTAAATGTGAAAGACAGGTTATTTTAGCCCAGCAGAATTCCACCCAATATATAAATGAGGTGATGTCAAAGCTTTTGGGTTACTAAAAGGGAGCAGTAGTATTCCAAGCAATAGTTCATCTAAGATCTAGAGATCTAGAGTTTGTAAATCATTATACTCAAGATCTCTAGAAACAGAATATGTATTTCAAGATACTTATTTTCAAATACCAGGATCTAGTGCACATAATATTGGTAATATCACAGAAGGTATTAAAAAGCAGTTAAGCTTTTCAATAACAGTGAAAATCTTAACATCAAAATGTATAGACCTTACATCCTTACTGTTCTATCTCTAAGCGCAATGCTAGATCTAGCATATGAATAAAAAATAAACCTGAGCTTACGTGGTGGTCCGCATACCTGGACAATAGAGTTTGCTGTCTGTTTAGAATAGCTTGCCAGCTAGTTCAAGCACAAGGCCAAGAGCTAGGAGATTGTGTCTACAAGAGAATACAATCCTGGCACCAGTTTGTGAAGGCAGAATGAAATGCTGCGCAGAGCCTCTGGAAGTCTTGCTTAAGGCTTATTCGGTCGAGATGAAATCTGGTGCCATGCTTATCTGGATCTGCGACCTGGGTGAAGTTTCTCTCCTAAGTGGACAAGTGACAGTCCTTATATACTGAATCTTCTCAGAGACTGGAATTTCAGACATAAGTTGAGGAATGTCTGAAATAGATTATGTGCATCCCAGATGTTTCATTGTGGACATATAATTAGAGAGGATGTCAATTCAGACTACACTATTTTGACCATCGATGTTATATGACCTTGAAAAAGGCACCTGCCCCTAGACTGAGGTCGTCCTGGGGTTTTTTGATGATGTCTATATCTAAATGACATGACACTTTCACAGTTCTTTGAAAGATCGGCACAGACGACATCTGCGTCAAAGACAGACATGTTGATGATTCTGCATAATTTGAGGAAAAATGGCAGCCTTTGTTGCCAAAAATGGCAATTTCCATTACCTAGGATGAATTACAATTAAGGGCCAAAGGTAAACAAGTTGAACATGCTAACTAAAATGGAAACTATAGCTAAAATGGAACCAGTCCTGTATGTGTTTCACAACCTAAACCCAAAAGCAAGAAGCCTAAAAGCAAGTGATTAAAATAATGGAATTATGGAGGGAAACATTCATAAAATTTACAAAATTGCTGGATTAATTTCTAAGCTAAATAGTTACTATATTATCACTGAATGTGTTTTTGATTGATCTTGCTTATCAGATATATGCATTATATATTTACAGAATTAATGCACATGTCAGAAATGAGCATTTGATGAGATAGCAATTCTTTACTTGTTACATGTTCAATAACACATGCCTTCAAAGTGAAATAAAAAAGGGGTCTGTCTCTGCGCTGGAAGACATGATCCTTACAAAAAAGGTTATGTAAGTATTGGATCTAGCACATTTTGTGCTTTTGGTGATAGGTATTACTTATGAAACTATGAATAGTCTTTATCATATAATCTATAAAGGCATAACTGATTTAGCCAATTTCTAATAGCAGCCCTTTTTATTCATAAGAGATTTTTGACCTGATTATGACCTTCACCTGCACACTTTGAGTCCTTTAAAAGTACTAGTGTACCCATGTGGTTAAAGCTGAGCATACATTTTCACTGCTTGCTTAATGTCAGCACAAGGCTTTTAATATGATACTGCGTGTACTTTTTTGTATTCAAATAAAATCAGAGTTCCATTTCATTATTATTCGCAGATATTAGGGATTCAATCCCTACACAACGTTTTATGAGATTACTTTCAGTTCTCCTGATGTTTGTTTTTTCTCTGTGGGTTTTATTTTAATAAAGATATAATTTTCATTGATATAATCTACTATTAATGTTTTTTACTGTTTCTGTTTTTCTTTATGTGCTACAGAATATATAGTCCTTCATTACTAAATGTGCTGGACCTCAAATTATAATCATTGTTGTTTTTATTAACTGCATTCAACACTTAAGTCTTAGCCCTGTGAATGAATCACAGAGATCTAAGAAGAATGAAGTGATTGCTGCTGGTGAGGAGACATTTTAATGCATAAATAAGGTGATGCTGATTACTCTGCTCCTCCACAATCATGCAGGATAGTGCTTGATATGATGAAAGGTGCATGGTGTTAAAATGAAAGCCTATAAGATACAACAGTCTAAAAGTTGAAGAGGACTGGGCTGAAGCCTAAGTTGGCATGGTGATCAGTGATAAGGTAAACAGAAATAAATTCACTTATAAGGCACATAAGCTCCAAACCAGCAACATGTTTCATCGAAACGCAGAATAAGATGCATGAAAAATAACTTGGGTTTCTCCAACTTTTCATTAGTGCCCTTTCCTTTACTATATCAAGTAATCTTGTTCAATCATACTCCATCATGTGACCTAGTCACAGGACACGACTGAGGTCTCCTCCATACTCTCCACTGTAAAACATCTTTGCTTCATCTGAGTTTCTACCTTCATAATTTTACTACATACACAATGGGTGGCAAAGTTAGATAATACTACCCTCACACCCACTAAAAAACTAGCCCCCAGTCTCCTTCGACCATCTGAAAACAGCTGTTGTTGACTCCAGAGAGGCAAAAAATACTATTCTAGCAGATGTGCAATACTCGTCACTGGGTCACCCAAAGAAATACTGAATTTGGCAGTCAGGCTTACCTCAGGCATGATCACATCACCCCATACTTTGTGAACTCCAATCGCTTCCTTGTCTGCAAAGCCATTCACCTGAACAACTCTACATACTTATCCAGACTATGTTCTTTTGCAGGTGCCCTAATAGGCCTTGGAAGACAAAGCATCTAACTACTTGAGGTCAGGGCCTGACTGGCCGCAGCGGGCATTGGGTATTTCCCCGGGAGGCTGCAAGGGTGACGGCCGGTTTTGCAGTGGTGGGGGACGGTTTTGGTACTGGGGGCCAGTTTTACAGTGGTGCTGCAATATTGGCCCCCAGTAACAAAAGCTGCAATGCTTCACACTTGCATCCCTTCCCCCTCCTCCCCCGGGGGCTGGTCCAACAAAATTGCCAGGGCTGCTTTGGGTTCCCAGTCCAGCCCTGCTTGAGGTAACAGATTCTGGACACACATTGCCTAGATCCACTCATTCATCAAAGATGCAACTACGGCCTGGAAGTTCTCTGTCTTGACATCCAAGCAAACTTGCTGTTCTTATTTTTAGAAAGCACTTAAAATACATCTTTTCTGCCTCTTCTCAAGCTGAACCTACCCTCCTACAGCTCAGCCAATCAACGGAAATCGCTTTGTATTCCATAATGTTCCTTATAAGTTCATGATAGTTTCCTACTTTTTCTGTTAATGTTAATGTTAATGTTAATAAGGCTTGTAAAGCGCACTGCTACCCTAGGGTGTCCTGGCGCTAAAAGTTGCCAACTTGGTTGCTGGATGAGGGATGGATTCAGGGGAAAAGCCAGGTTTTCAGCCCCCTTCTAAAGGAAAGGAGCTCGGTGGCACTTCTGAGATGGAGGGGAAGGCTGTTCCATGCTTTTGCAGCACCGTAGAAAAAGCTCCTGCCCCCCCCAACTAGCTGTCTTTGCCCGTGGAATTTTTATAAGTTTTGCCTCGGCAGAGCGCAATGCTCTGCCGGGAACGTACCATTGAAGATGTTGTCTCATATAGGCTGGGCCAGAACCTGTGAGGGCTTTAAAGACCGTGCAAAGGGCCTTAAAATCCACCCGTTGTTTCACCGGAAGCCAGTGAAGCTTCCCAAGTTCCTTCTTAACCGAGACAAACCTTGGGATCCCCAAAAGAAGCCTGGCTGCTGCATTCTGTTGCGCATCATCGTTCAATATCCTTCTCCGGTTATATGTAATCTGACCAATCGAGTTACCTTTAAAATATCTCCAATATCCTCCCATCTAGAAACATTTAATAAGACAGAGAATGAATATACAGATCAGATCAGCATGGAAAATATCATCCCAAATATTTTTGACTCAAAGTTTTTTTTTTGAAGAACATCCTGAAATGGAAACGGAATATGGGAGTGATAATGCATCACATTTTCTTTTCAAATTCCACGAGAATAATGAACAAATACTTTTTTTCTCTGTTTAATGCAATTACTGCATTAGTTGCCTAGTTCCCACTGAGTGTTTCTTCCCCAGTAAACAGATCACAAACAATATGATAGCATGATATCTATAACAGTAAGCCTGATTGTTCTTAAAAGAATCCCTTTCTATACTTTGCTATTATCTGGGCACAGGTGGGGGGTTTAAAGTAAGTTAGGGGGTCAATTAATTCTCCACATTTAATAAATAGCATATTCCCAACTGTATTCACGGTATGCTGCTTATTTTCTGCTTTAGCACAACCCTCTTCTTTACAGAAGCCATTTTCAGGGACCAGGTCACATTGTGCCTTGCTCCTCCAAATATCTATTTGTGGTATCTGAAATGTTAAAGCACAAGCAGGAATGTTGGGGACCTTGTTTCAAGAGTATATAGCAGATGAAACTAGGTACAATGTACTCTGACCAACCAAATATCCTGTGACTTACACTAATACCCCTTCTCATCTCAGAATTCTCCCAGCCTCCGTTTGATTCTGACACCTCTCATAGCCCTGCCAGTAGCCACAACCGCAGTTACCTCTTGAAATACCTATGGATCAGGAATATAGTAATACTGGTCAGACCGTAAATAATGCTTTTGTCAGATCCACCTACTTTTCCTGAATTACCACTGAATCCCCTCACTGTTGCCCCCAATATGTATCATCAATTGGTGTTCAGAGTTCTTCCAACTAAGGCAGTCTGCAAACTCCAAAAGGTTATTTTACAATTTCCTCTTACTCCAAAGCTTAAGAATACGTCGCTTTTAATACACCGACTATCTTTCAAGAAGCGAGTCGAATACAAAATCAGCTTCCAAGTTCATATGGCTTTGAGTAGCGGCACATTTGATAACTTATAGAAATTGCTGATTCCTTACCATATACCCAAACAGCTGAAGTTTAACTCCCAATGTCATATTTCAGTGACCCCATTGATTTGCAAAACGGCCTGAGCAAAGTTCCTGCATTCTAATGGCTCTACCCTCTGGAGCACATTACCATACACTATTCATTCTGAAGCAGGTTCAGAAAGTACAGACAATATTTATAGGCATACCTTTTCCAAAAGTAAATAGACTGGAATATGTTTAAGTAATCTGTCTTATGCTGCTTCGTAACATCCTCCGCCCCTCTTCAAATAGTTTTGTGAAACAACTGCCTGTTGCACAAGGACCACATAAAAACAACATGAAATAAAACACAGTTGAGGAGTTCTTAGCACTATTTTGCAACTGTTGTAGGCACCTAGTAATCACAGATGGTCTTTCTTGCCTTATGCTGCTTAGATGAGAGATAGCAATGCAGAAGGTGAAGTGTCAGTGAAGAACAAGGAACCCACTACCTAGGGTGTACATAATGTCACTATGTTCTGCTTTCTATCTAATTTATCAAATTAGCCTCTCTAGTTGTGTAGATGTTTAAAAGGGCAAAGAAAGAAAATAAAAGTTTCTCAATGATAAATAATTATATTGAAAAAAATCAGAACGTTGAAATCACCTTTTAAGAAAACCCTTCCATTAGAGATCAACATCAATGACGTCAGAGGGCTTGGTTTCAGAAAGTCATCTCTGAAACATGACATCAGAAACAAGGATTAGCTTATACAATTTTCATTTGACTGCAGCATCAGATGTCTTCAGTAAGGGTGGTTCAGAATTCAGGCCACATACCCTCTACTTTTTAGGTTTCCTCTGCATAGCACTTGCACTGTGCTTGCGAAATCTATTGTATTAAATATAAATCTTAAAAGGGGCTTACATCCCGCTCCCTTGCTTTTCATTGGTTCCTGTGCTTTCCTCAGTTACTATTGGCTGTAGCATACTATTTCATGTTCTTCCTCATGTGTTTGCTCTTATCAGTGTCCCGAGGCCCAAGTACTGTGTTCATCTGATTTGGTGGAACTTCTTTTAAGCATCTCAGCCTGCTGTCACCACAAGAGCTACACCCTTGCTTTAAAGATACAGTGCTGCCCGAGTGCCCTGGGCTCAGCACGCTGGTATTTGTTCTGTGGAGATCCTCCGATGTGCCTTTTATTCCTTCACTGCACTCCGGACGAAGCATGCACTACCTAGTGTCTCCGGGGCACAAGCAGGGACCCACTTGAGTTCGTTCGTCATCGCGTGCACTCCACTGTCCCCTCGGGGCACAAGCAGGCATCCACTTCAGTACTTATTTACTGAGCGACTCTGAGCGAGTGCCATGGGCTCAGCACACTGTTATTATCTCCATGGAGACAGATCCAAAACTTAATTTTATGCTATAGAAATTTTGCATATTAAAACCTGTACGTTTGCCACTTGATTACAGTGTTCCAAAGGTAACACTCTTCCATGAGCTTGCACCTTTTTATTACCGATGTCCAGTTGGTGATGTAATGTGGGTATTGATAGGAACGGATCGACTGCATGAAGTGAATTCATGTGTTTGTATAGAAGTCAATAAACTTAAAATTACCTCTCCCCCATATAGGTACGTATAATTAATTGAAGACTCTAAATTTGGGGACTTTGGTGATTATTGTGACTTAGGGCCTGATGACGAAGCCGGTCGGAAAAGCCTTTCGACCGGCGTGGTAGTAGGAAAAATACGACCACCGGGGCCAGGGACTATCCGATGGCCCCATTACGATACACGCGCTGGAAAACTCCGACCGCGGCAGTCAGAAAGACATCAATTCCGACCGATGAGGTCAGAAAGCCAGTGATTTCATAAACGGCAGGAGTGGTGGGGTCCACAACGGCATAAGATTTCGCATTAATGGAGCAGGTAGTTTGTGCCGTCTATCCCTCTGTTTCCGCCAACTCTGACGAGCCGTTTTAACTGCCTTGATCGGATGGCCTGATAGGTGCATCGTAATAGGGTGGGCAGTCAGAGCGGCTTTCAGCTCAGCTGTCTGTCTCCATTGGCCCCTTCCGAGACCGGCACAGTCGGACTTTCCTGTCAGAGTCGGAGGGACCGCGTCGGTCGGAAAACTGCCTATCAGTGCCCATTGTAATATGGCGGTCAGGAGGACCGCTTCCGACGCGACAGCATCGGTCTTTTCTGACTCCGATGGGACCGCGGAGGCCCTTCCGACCACCTTCGTAATCAGGCCCTAAGTTTCACACCCTCATGTTTGAGTGGAGTTGCGATCTTTCCATTACCTGAATATAAAAGAAAATATTTTCTTGTCTTGTGAACACGGGAAAGTGGAATGAAACAGAAGGAAATGCAGTAGGTTAACATAAGGTCACAGAGTTTATTCATGTTGGGAAGCTGGTATTGCAACATGGGTTTTAGTGCCAAAATCTTCAACTTTGCCATTAGATCACATTTCCCAATCTGCTTGACACCGAAAAGAATAATTAATGGTAGCTCATAGGGATGAAAGTCTGCTTTATTTTTTAAAACGCAATTTTAGATAAATCCTCAGATTTTAATATTTAAAAATAATTTTCATCAGACAAATCATCTGTGTGATACTGGATGATTCTTTAAATAAATCACAGCTAATATAAGATCTGAGCCACTGTATTATGCGACTTGGGAAGAAATATGCAGCAGGGTTGATGATGCGACAAAAAAGGCACATTATGGTGCACATTTTATGATAGTATTACTTTGTTTTCTCCTTTTTACACTTCTTAGCACCATCTGGGCATTGGTCGCAACTCATTAGTACCGGTTCAACACCCAAATATAGCAATAAGCAACAAAAAAGGTGACCAGTCAACCTTTGCAAAGGGCATTCCACTGTGCAGCAACACACGTCACTGTGTTTTCAGTAACTTTTGAACCTTTTGGGCTAGAAACCTTTTTTTTGTTAAAATCTGAAGAATATTCATCTGATGATGGATTATGTGGCAAATGGGGCAAATCCATAATTATGTGAAAAACGCTGTTACTGCACATATTGCCTTTCTCAATAAACAAGTCACAACACTTTTATGAAGTTTCAGTAACTTATAATGCACAACTGCTCCCTAAGCCTAAATATACACCCAAAAAAACCTATTATTAATCACATAGGCGAAACCTGATGCATTTGCCAATGCTTGTCCATTTTTTTCTCTCAGAGATCGGAGCTACAACATCACTCTAACACGCTTCTACATATATGATCAAATCCAGTGAAATGACTATAAGGAATGTGCTTTTGCAGATGGTGAATTTCCTCTACTTTCCAAGCTATCAATGGTGCAGTGTTTGTCCAGTTATGTATCCTAAAAGTGAAAACGTTGAAGGAACATGGCTCCCAATATGGTGTCTGAGATGGGTTTTGCATATTGAAAACAGTTTATGTTTTATGTAGGTGCATCAAACAAGACAACCTATGCCAAATGTTTGGGGCAGAGTTTCATCTACCTAACAGTGGGTAGAGGGAGTGCAAACATAAAGTAGGTGGGATACGAATGTCGGGTTCCACACCACAACATATAACATAACGGTGAAAGGTATAATTTTGTTCTACATAAGTGAATATTTAATGCAAAACATCCTTCAAAAAAAGGTAGAATTCCACTTTTTTATACTTTAAAAGAAATCTGCAAACAAATTGTGACCTTCAAGTCCTCATGATTTGTTTTCTCCTTATTTTAAGGATGGAGTATTGCACCATTTGCACAACGCTCTACGTTCTGCATGCCTCCTGGCCTAGACTACTACTAAAAAGTAGATAAACAGAAGGGGGCTTGGTGTTGGTGGCAAAAAAAAGAAAAAGAAAAAAAAGAAGAGCTGAACTGACAATCTCCATGACTATCTCTACAAGTGGCGATCATTTAAAACACAAATCTTCAGAGGACGACTCACCATTTCTTGTTTACTACATTACTATGTGCCTCAGCACCAATTGTTTTTTCATGAACATCTACCATTCCAATGCATCTTTCACACAACAAATATCCCTCTTTGCGCGAGCGCAGAAGACACTAAGGGCCTCATTTATGAAAACTCTTGCATCGCTGTGCCCTCCTTGCACCACCATGGTTGCGCCGTATTTAATGTACGGTGCTCCATGCCACAAGGAGTTACAGATACGTCAGTATTACTGATGTATCTGTAGGCGCAAAAGTGACGCATTGCTGGGGTGTGTCTAAAAACAGACGAGACTCCAGCAATGTGTCCTTTCTCTTTCGCATGCTGTGAGGCAGGCGTAAGGTTTTGACACAGTGGTGTCCTAGAACTGGCGCAGTGAAATCTGATAGATTTCACTTTGCCACTTATATGAGGCTTTTTTGCGGGGGAACGCCCACCCTGTATACATTACACCTGACGCAAGTATAATGTAGCGCAGGGCTTTACAAAGTGATGCGTCTGCTTAGATGAACCACTTTGTAAATAGGGCGCAACACGGCGCATTTTAACGCCGCTGGTGCGTCACAAAAAGTGAAGCAACGGCGGCATAAAAGTGTCGCAAGGCCTCATGAATAAGGCTCTAATTGTTGAGTACCACTGGACAATGTATGAATGGAGTAACTAAATGAATGTAGCTGTCAAGTGGGTAAACAAGGGTACACGCTGACAGTGAAAAACAGAAAATGTGTTTGTTTCCCATGCAAATCATATGAGCAAAATTCGCCTTTCAGTTCCTTTTCTCAATTTGTTTTATACTTTTATAACTGGGCAGGTTTCTACGGAGATGAGAAAACCCATTCGGCGCGGTAAAATCTGCACCTGCTGTTTACATCTCTTCACACGCTCATTACACTTTGATGGTCTTTGAAGTGGAGCCACGGTATGGGCATGCCAGTACAATAGCACGGAGGGCCGTGGAGGCAGCGTTATTAAATACATCTACAAACCCATCGAAAAACAATTTCCAAGTCCATTGCTGGCCTGGTATCAGCATGCTCTCGGAGAAGTAAATTGAATCCACAGAAAATGTGATTCTGAAGTACGCAATCTCAGCAAAAGTCAGGGTGAAGCAAGTTGCATAACAATGAACGACAAATTCTTTTGAACTGACCAGAACACAGCATCATCCCTCACTGTGGTAATTTTACCAGAGGGGAACGCATTTGCTCGATCATGTACAGAAAATATCATTGTCTGTGCACCCAGAAATAAAAAGGCAATTTAAATACAAGAGTATGGTTACCCATCGCTGCCAAGGTTTCAGATTGTCATGTGTGACATTTTCATAATTTCAGTGCTCTTTTCAGTGACATGTCAATGAGTATCAGTGACACTATCTTGCAAGCAAAATGAAGCAATGAAAACATATAAATATCACAAAGAGAAACTTGTCGGTACGCAATAAGTGGCCTGGGTTACAGCACGAGACAGTTATTATATATAATACCAGTGATTGGTGTGCCTGCCTAGTGGTTTGCTGCCCCAACTTCACCACAGGCCTGAGGACATACACAACACCCTAAACACCACCTGCCCTCCTCAGGATACCCTTCTCCTCCCCTCCACCACTCTAACCATCAGGAGCCACTGACTCTCTGCCGTACCGTCGCCCACTCACCTATCTGCTGGCCACTGTTACCCAGTATGGCTGGTTAACGGAGTGCGGCGCCCCCTGCTGGTTGATTTAGTTTGCCACCTTTCTGCACGAGCGGCCGAGTACGGTAGTGTCTGAGACGGGGGAATTTCCATCTTTGTATTTATTTTATTTATTTATTTATTTGAGTTTTATATAGCGCTGGCTAGACCTGGAGGTATCAGAGCGCTTTACATAAGGTTCCACAAAATTACAACAGTTACAAGTTACATCAGTTACAAGAAAACATTTCAAGAGAGTCGGAAGATGAAATAAATGGAGCTTAGAAGGGTAAGGGGGTGAGGTAAGGTGTAGGAGGGAGAAAGGATGGAGATAGGATGGATGGAGAGACGAAGGAGAGTCTGCCCAAAGTCCGGCTGGGTAGGTGACGGCCGAGGGGGAAGCCCACATCCCATCTCCTCTATAGCTATCAGGTAGCTCCACCGGGCATCAGTCAAGCGGCTAGGTCTCAATGAGAAAACAATTAGAGAGCAAAGAGGAGGGAAAAATGGAGCATAAAGGAGAAAGTGGGTGGAGTAAAGAGGTATGTAGCCAGCAATGCGGGGCCTGGAGCAGCTAGCCCATGTGCAGGAGCCAGCCCAACCCCTCAGGGCCCAGCCCGGCCCACGGCAGCTCTACCTGGACCGGTGCAGCCCCGTTCGTCTGCAGGAAGGGCACCGAGTCTGTTTACAAACGGAGCTCGCACCAAACTCTCTCCTCTGAAGTCACTTAATGCAGAAGTGTCACCGGGAATCCAACCTAGGAGACCGTTATATTGCTCCATTTCTCTTTCGATTCCTTTAATATAATTTGTATTGCATTCCACATGTAAGCATCTGGAGCCACGTTAAAGGTTGTGCGCTATAGTTGCGCATTCCATAGAAACATTCTGTTGGAAACGGGGTTACCGAGTCCGTTACGGTAGCATGGCGCAAAGCGGGGAAAGGCACGCGAAGGCAATGTGTAAGGCAGTTGTGCAGCACACTCTTACTTTAACTCAGTAATGCGGAGCAATAACCGGACACCACACCAGGCTTGTGTAAGTAAAAATCAGGTTTCTTTATATCAATCAAGATGGCATTCACTTATGCAGATTATACATTCCTTTAACTGGTGCGCATTCGTTTAAAAAGACTCTCAACAGTTCTGGCCACTAAAAGGCCGCAGGAATTAGTTCCTTTAAAATCACAGCACCAATAATGATTCGGGTGCGCTAACAAAGTAGGGCCTAGAACATGCACAACACTTTTTAGGCATTAACATCTCTGGCCCCTGGGCACATACATCAGGCCTAGGTACTCAGTACAGCCTGTGGTACACTAGGCGGGAGGGAATCCTAGAGGGAACCCCTCAACATGTCCAGCAGCTGGGGCTTCCCTATGAGGGGGACTCCTATATCTCCCAGGGGAGGTGAGGGTTAAATTAGGCTAGGGCCCTTTCTCACCAGGTGCCTGGCCTGGTACAAAACGTCATGGAAGGCCCCTCCTCCTTAATCCCTTGTGAAGCGTGGCCCCGGCCCCCAGGGGCTTAACCTAGAGCCCTAGGGGCCTCCTGGGCTCACCTGCAGTGCTGTTGCTGGTCGCTGTGCCTCTCGGCGGACTCTCCTCCGGGCCAGCCCTCTGTTGGACGGGGCGGGGCCCGGCGCGAGTCTCACGGCCCTCCGGCCGGCGCTGGCTATTCTCCTTGAGGCTATGGCGCCTCTCGCGGCGTTATCGCTTCGTTGGGGGCCGGTATGCCACTCCTCCGGCCCCCGTGGAGTCAGGAGAGAGTAGGGACACGGAGCGGGAGCCGGCAGTCCTTTCAGACGGCTCCGGCTTCCCGCGAGGACACACGAAGTTCTTCCTCACCTCCGGACGTGCTGGGGGGGGCGGGCTCTCGACGGCGCCCAATCCTAGCGCGGCGGCGAGTCTTCCTGGGGCTCCCGTTGGCAGTGGAGCCCCTCGGACGTCTTCCCGATTGGCTCCGGCTGGGCCAATCGCGTCGCGGCCTTCTCCTCTTCCGGGGGCTCCCGTTGGCAGTGGAGCCCCTCTGACGTCGTCCCGATTGGCTCCGGCTGGGCCAATCGCGTCGCGGCCTTCGTCGGTTGCTAGGCGACGCCTCCCGCCTCCTTCTTCTCTGGCTGCTGGCTCCGGCGGGGCCAATCCCGTTGCGGCCTTTTCGGGGGCGCGACCTATGACGCGGTCAGCGTCCCCGGCCCCACGGCAACGGCGTCCACGGGCCTGGAGGCCGCAGAAGGCCTCAGCTCGGTTTACGCGGCCCTCGGGGGCTGCGGCGGGGTTATTCTTGGCCGCGCTTGCAGCGGCAGGGGTCTCGGGCCCAGCGGTGATTTCTGTGGGCTTCGGTGAGGGCGCGGCCGGCGCACCTCACCACAGTTATGCACGGGGGAGAGGTCTTCCTCACCTCAGCACCCCTCTTCACGCGGCGGCGGCCACGGCGGCGATCCAGTCACCAGGTCAGTGACTGGGGGGTCAAGTTCTCTCCCATGGAGTTGCAGCGCGGGCGCGCTGACAGCCTTCTTCACAGGGCTGTGTGGGAAGGGTTCTTGGGGGACAGTCCAGCTGTCGGTGTGGATAGATAGGGGGTGAAGGCCTAGCGCTTAGGACACAGCGCTTCGCCTCGTGATCCCCATTCGACGGTTTCACTTGAGATCCTGTTACTCTTGGATTCAGCAAAGTTCTTCTTATGAACAGTGGGGGGTTGTGAGTTGGTGATTCTGGGAGGGCTTGATGTTCCTCCCGGCACGCTGGAGATGGTTCCCTGGGTCCCCTCACACTGGGCAAGATCAGTGGGTGGTGGGCGTTCCTCAGCTATCTTACGGCAGCAGGGCCTTGACCCTGTCAGCAGCAGTAGTGTAGGTCTCCCCCTAGGCCCTAAAGTCTATACTCCGGCGCAGGTTCTCCCAGGTTCAGCGGTGCCTCAACCTAACTAACTAAAAGGTTTTCCCTCCAAGCCTCTTATACCCCTAGGTCAGGTGACCCTCCTTAAGGTGGCAAAACGTAACTCCTCCCACAGCCCGGAAGGTTCTGGAACCTTCCACCTACCTAGCTATGGGGCCCAGAGGCGGGGACGGGATGGATTCTGTATCCCTATGTCCCAGCCTGACTCTGGCGACTAGCGTGTATGTGTGGAAGGCCCTCTGCAGTAGCAGGGGCCTGTGGCAGCCATCTTTAGTGAGAGAGCACCTGCACCTCAGCACTGACCAGCAGTGGCAAGGCGCCCGGAGACCTAGGTCCAGTAAAAATATGGTGGCAAAAATGAGGCGAAAAAGGGAAAAAACAGGGCAAGACCACCCTAGGGCTGACAGGTCTAACACGCGTCCCCCCAGCCGAAAGAGGGAGAGCTTCCCAACCTCTAGGGAGTTCTCTTCACTAAGGCGGAAAACCGGGAGAGACCGTCAGCGTTGGCGTGGTCTACACCGGGTCGATGTTCCACCCGAAAGTCCATCCCCTGGAGGGAAATGGACCACCTCAACAATTTGGGGTTTTCGCCTCTCATCTGCATGAGCCAGCGAAGGGGTCTGTGGTCGGTCTGGATCAAGAAGTGACAACCAAAAAGGTATGGCCTCAACTTCTTCACAGCCCAAACCACAGCAAAGGCTTCCCGCTCGATGGTACTCCACCGCTGTTCCCGGGGAGTAGTCTTCGGGAGATGAAGGCCACTGGCTGGTCTTGGCCATCGTCATTCAGCTGCGAGAGCACAGCTCCTATGCCATGCTCAGAAGCGTCTGTCTGCACGATAAACTCCCGTCCAAAATCTGGAGTCCTGAGCACCGGTGCGGTGCACATGGCACGTTTAAGGGTCTCAAAGGCTTCCTGGCAGGCAGCCGTCCAGATGACTCTGCGTGGCTGCTTCTTCGAAGTCAATTCCGTCAATGGGCCCACGATGGTTCCATATCCCTTGACGAACCGGCGGTAGTATCCCGTGAGGCCGAGAAAGCTCGGACCTCTGTTTGGGTCTTGGGGGCTCCCAGGCCATGATGGTTTCAATCTTGGCTTGGAGGGTTGCACCTTACCTCCGCCCACCAGATGTCCCAGGTACACGACAGATCCCTGTCCAATCTGGCACTTGCTGGCCTTGATGGTTAGACCAGCCCGTTGCAAAGCCTGCAGCACCTCCTGGAGATGCTGCAGATGGTCCTCCCAGCTGCTACTGAAGACAGCTATGTCATCCAGGTAGGCAGCAGAGAAGGCCTCTAGGCCAGACAGCACCTGGTTCACCAACCGCTGGAAAGTGGCTGGAGCATTTTTCAACCCGAAGGGCATCACCTGGAATTGAAAGTGGCCCTCGGGGTGGAGAACGCAGTCTTCTCCTTTGCTCCTTCCGCCATGGCGATCTGCCAATAGCCTGATGTTAAATCAATGGTACTCAGATACCGGGCTGCTCCCAGCCGGTCAATGAGCTCATCCGCCCGAGGGATCGGGTGAGCGTCGGTCTTGGTGACTGAGTTGAGTCCACGGTAATCCACACAGAACCGAAGTTCTGGTGTGGTGCCCGGGGGGGCTGCTTTCGGCACCAACACTACCGGACTAGCCCAAGGGCTACTGGAAGGCTCAATCACCCCCAGTTCTAGCATCTTGACAACCTCACCCTGGATACTAGCCTTGACCTTATCGGACAGCCGGTAAGACTTGTTCTTCACTGGCGGACTGTCCCCTGTGTCCACATCATGGGTACACAGGTGCGTGATTCCAGGCGTGAGGAAAACAACGAGGCGTACTGCCCCAAGACCTGGCGGCAGTCCCTCTGTTGCTCTGGGGTCAAGGATGGGGCGAGGACTACTCCTCTACCGAACCATCCTTCTCATGGGCCGCCAGAAGGTCTGGCAGAGGCTCACTCTCCTCCTCCTCACTTCCATCCGTTATCATCAAGAGAGTGAGCTCGGAACGTTCCTGGTGTGGCTTCAGGCGGTTGACGTGGAGCACCCTGTGGGGTTGACGGGGGTCTTCATGTCGGCGACATACGTGGTCTGGCCTTTCCTTTCCAAGATCTCAAACGGCCCAGTCCACCGGTCCTGGAGGGCGCTAAGCTCTCCTGGCTCTATGACCCACACCTTCTGTCCAGCGTCTAACTCTACCGTCCGCGCGTTCCGGTCATACCATTGCTTCATGACGGCCTGACTCGCCTCTAAGTTGTCCGAGGCCTCCTTCCACAGCTTGGCCACTTGGCTGCGGAACGCCAGCATATAGCTGACCACATCACGGGAAGCTTCGAGGAAGACTTCTCCCACCCCTCTTTGACAAGACTGAGGGCCCCCGAACGGGGTGGCCATAGAGCAGCTCAAAGGGGCTGAAACCGACCCCTTCTGCGGCACCTCTCGGTAGGAGAAGAGCAGACAGGGTAAGATGACGTCCCACTTTCTTCTCAAGTCCTCGGGTAGGCTCCTGATCATCCCCTTCAAGGTTTTGTTGAAACGCTCCACAAGCCCGTTCGTCTGGGGGTGGTAAGGAGTGGAGAACCGGTAGGTCACTCCACACTCCTTCTACATGGCCTGCATGTAGGCCGACATGAAATTCGTGCCCCTATCTGACACCACGACCTTGGGGAATCCCACTCGGGTAAAAATCCCCATGAGGGCCCGCGCCACCTCCGGTGCTGTGATGGTCCTCAGAGGGATTGCCTCTGGGTACCGGGTGGCGTGGTCTACTAGCACCAAAATGAACCTATGCCCAGCTGAAGTCGGCGGATCCAACGGCCCGACAATGTCAATCCCCACTCGCTCAAAAGGGGTATCGACCACTGGGAGAGGTTCTAGAGGGACCTTCACCTTAGTCCCTGTCTTGCCGCTCGCTTGGCAAGTGGTGCAGGTCTTGCAATAAGTGTCAGAAGTGACGCGCATCCTGGGCCAGTAAAAATGTGGGACCAAGCGTGCAAACGTCTTGTCCTGGCCCAGGTGTCCTGCTAGTGGTATCTCATGCGCCAACTCTAGCAGAAAGGCTCGGTGGCATTGGGAGACCACCACGGCCCTTGAGGACCCATGCACCGGAGCCTTAGGCTCACTGTAGAGGAGACCATCCTCCCAGTAGACATGGTAATTACCAGTCTCTGTTCCAGCTGCTTGGGCGTCGGCCTGTTGCCGTATGCCATCAAGCGTAGGGCACTCCCTCTGTGCCCGGCAAAATTCTTCCCGGGTAGGCCCTCCTTCCACCTGCCACTCTGCAGGGGTCGGCAGGTCCCCCACGAGAAAACCAACCACCTCAGCGGACTCCGGAGTCACCTCCGCGGGCTCCCCATCCATCTCACCGGGTGTCTCCTCCCGGACATCTCCTCGTCCAGCAGTGGGCTGGGCCCTTCTTTCAGGCTCCACCCCGGGCTGAGTTCCTTGTCGGGCAGCCATGGACCGCGTGATAACGCAAGTCCACCCTGGTAACCCCAACATCTCAGCATGGGCATTAAACTCTACCTCTCTCCAGGCAGTATGTTCTAAATCGTTGCCCAGCAGACAGTCAACTGGCATGGCAGGGCTCACCGCAACCTTCATCAGACCTGACACTCCTCCCCACTCAAAGGGAACTTGGGCCACGGGGTAATGACCCAGGCTATTATCAGCCATCACAACCGGGTGGAACTCCTCAGGAATCACCTGCTCTGGGGACACCAGCTGACGTTTCACCATCGTCATGCTGGCACCTGTGTCCCTCAGAGCCTCCACCTCCTCCCCGTTCACCAGGACCCTCTGCCGATACTTGGCAGTGTTCTCGGGTACCTGAACCCTTGGGATGATCTCTCTATCCCCCAGGGAAAAAAAGGTCAAGCCTGTCCACTCACCTCCCCTACCTAGGGACAACTCCTCCCCAAGCGCTATACTGGCCACCCCGGGGGTCTTACCTCCTGTGGGGGCTGGGGTTCTCTTTCGACACTGGGCATCCCCCTTGTAGTGTCCAACCTCCCCGCACTCGTAGCACCGGACAGTTCTGGGCTGCTGACTCCTGTCAGGGTAAGTGGGTTTCTGGTATCCAGATTGGGATGGGAAACCTACCCCTCTCCCAGGCGGTCTATTTTGGGGACCTTTAAAGAACTCCCTCTTTTTATCCCCCCTCTTTCTTCTGGGGGAACGCCTGTCCACCTTTCGGGGGTCCGCCCGGCTCCCTTGTGGGACACCCGAGTGCTGACCCACGTGTCTGCCTCCTCTGCAAGCTCCCTTGGGTTGGTCAGCTTGCGGTCCACCAAGTACTGGCGCAGCTCCGGAAAACATTTCTCGAGGAGGTGCTCTCTCAAAAACAGGTCGTACAGCCCAGTGTAATTGTCAACCTCGCTGCCACGCACCCAACCCTCCAATGCCTTCCGGGCATAATCATAAAAATCTACCCAGTTTTGTGTGGTGAGCTTGTGGCTGTTGCGAAACTTTTGGCGGTACTTCTCTGGGGTGAGGCCAAACTTCCTGAGCAGGGCCTCCCTCATGATAGGGTAGTTGGTTCGATCCCCTTTTTCTAAGGTTAAAAGTGTGTCCCTGACTAGTGGAGGTATGTACCTATAAAGTCCTCCTCCCCAGTAGCTCTCAGGAACTCTATGGGCCACCAAAGCTACCTCGTACGCCGTCAACCACTTGTCGATGTCGTCACCCACACTAAAGCTGGCCATCACTTCCCTGGGTAGATAGAATTTGGGCTCCTGTGGAACCCCAGCAGGTACGCTGCCACCATTTCCTTTGCCTTCCATTTCCATTTGCAAGGCTCGGAGCTCCAGTTCTTTCAGGCTAAGCTCATGTACAAGCCTTCTTTCCTCCATGGCTAGCCTTGCCTGTTCTCGCTCCCCTTTCCATCCTAGCCAACTCTAATGTCAATTGCCTCTGCTCCCTCCTGTCCTTGAATTCCTCTGCTGACAAACTCCCCCTGACGCACTACTGCCTGCCCTGGAACGTCTTCCTGGCAACACATTCTCGCTGACGTCAATGTTCAGTAGGCTCAGTTCTTCTGGGTCGTCTGCCTCCCTCTGCTCCTCATCCCCTCTTCCCTCCCGGGTGGGCCATTACCCATGCCCTCAACGCTTTCTGAAGCACCTCCTTCCTGGCACCTCGCTTGACGGCCACCCCCTCTCTAGGCAGAACTCCTTGAGCTGTGCCACCGTGTACCTCTCTAGGTCGGCTAACTCCAACTCCATCCTCCTAGGTGGGGTCCCAGACAATTTAAGGAAGGGGTTCTAAATGGTAGGTAGCAGGTCTTAACGCAGGACTAATACAATCGGCAATCACAATAGAGTTCCTTCTTACATTTCACTAGGTGTCTAATTGCGGCGCACTCTGAGTCACCGTAGGGTGCTGCACAAATACCAGTCCTTATCCCACCGCTGAACACCAATGTTGGAAACGGGGTTACCGAGTCCGTTACGGTAGCATGGCGCAAAGCGGGGAAAGGCACATAAAAAGGCATAAAAATTATGCGGTGGCTCCCAGGGCCGGCTCCAGAGCTCACAGACATGCTCCTCTCATCGTGACACGGTGCAGGAGCCAGCCATGCAGCCCCCGCCATGGCCCTGCTCCAGCCCACAGTCACTGAGCACTCGGATTCCGCACTTGGACGCAGCGCTCGCCACTGCTTTAAATGTGGCTCCGACCGCGGTCACAGTCACTACCTGGCTGCTTGACCCAGGCTCGGCTGACTGCGCAGGTGGTCAAAATGTGTGATTAATACATTTTAATGCGGTGATGCGGACCACCACATTAAAATGCGTTAGTCTAACGCCTGATGCGTGGTACTTGGCAGGGCTGATGGTTTGCATGAACACCACGTTTTCGCATAGGTACTCCGTATGCAAATGGCGATGTGTGGGTTGAGCAGACGTGCAAAGTGTGCATGCGTTGTTTGTTCACAAACACTTCGTAGACGACTAGAGATGAGTGGAAGGACTCGCATCATTCTCACACACAATTTATGTCTCTGTGACAGCTCGTTATTTAAGAATGTCAGTCTTATGGTCACGAGGAGACTAGTTTTTTTTGTTTGAAGTTTCATTTAGCGCAAACTTGACCCAAAGGTATTGCAGCGCTATGCATGACAACCAGTTACATTACACAGTGTTCCATTCAGGCTCTTTTGCCACAGGAAGATTAAGTGGTTTGCCAGAAATCACAGGATGAGGAGCTGACGCCAACACTCGTACTTGGTTCCCCAAGTCCTAAGTCGGCAGCTCTGGCCGTAACTATGTCATCCTGTCACCTATCTGCACCATGGTGGCTCCAGCAGGCAGATACTAAGTGCCCCATTTATGGCATTTTGGCATGGAGCAGTGCAGCAAGGAACCTGTTTTTTCTGCCTGCGCTGGCACTGTTTTGGCACCATGGTGCAAGGGTGCCTCAGTTGCAGGCAGGATTGGTTTTGTGCAGGAATGGGCACCTTCCTACACAAAACAAATCCTACAAGGTGTACAGATTTGATGCTTCCCCAGGTTTACTTCACTTTATAAATCTGGGGCAGCGTCAAATTCCATGAGTTTAGCGTGGAAAAATCCACTGTAACACCCATGGAACACCTCCTGGACGCAGAGTAAGGTGACGCAGCGATTTGCGTTGCGTCGCCTCACTCATGATTTATAAGACCACTCAAAGCCACGCAGGGTGGCTTTTCGTGGCTTCATAAATCTTTATGTGAGCCCTGTGTCGCACATGTACCACTTTACATGGTGCAAACGTGACACAGGGCTCTCATAAATGAGCCCCAAAAGAATCTGTCCTGCTCATAATAATGGGCATGTCTCACCCACAGTCCAGTGAATAGTTGTGGTGCAATTGTCTGTCTCTTCAGTTACTGGCACCCGGATTGGTGGACTGCGAGGCTGGGCACAGCCTGTTTTACAATTCAGCTGCAGGTTGCTACTCAGCAGAATATGTCTGCACACATACCGGTACTGGTCAATGAGAGGCCTGACCTGGCCTTCGCCACAGAAGCAGTGCCCCAGTGACAGCAGAGCTCTGCATCATGCTTGGAGCTCACGACATGTAGATTCCGTGCCTCGTTGTGGCACTCTGCTGGTAGCGTCTAATACTGGCTTCAGAACTGGTGATGCAGTTAGTGGCCACTAGTTTTTCACGAGTGGAGTGTATTATTTTCTGAGAGAGCCTGCAACATTTCGGTGGCCCTAGGGTTTTTCTAGGGGTCCAGCCTTTGTGTAGAACATGCAGTGTTGAAAGCAGTAGGTCTTTCTAGGGGTCTTCAGTGATTCCTAGAGCATCAGTCGTCGGTTTTGTGCCCCAGCCAGGTAACAAGTGCGTGCCTTATAGTGATTAAACATTTGGGGACCACACAGCTGTAGACAGGAAGGAAAGCATAACACCCAAGAGAGTAAGGGAGCAAGAGTGTGCCAGGTGTCTCTGGTATCGATAGCAGGGGTTTCTTGAAATGTAAACTCTTGAGCAGGTAGGGCTCTTCATGTATATCCCCTATTCGTGCAGGAAGTCCAACTGCTCCCTTCCAGCTCTTGTCTGTGAAGATCCTGAATAAAAAGGTACCATTCTATAAAGTCCCTTGTACTGCCGCAAGACAAATTCAAAAACATCTGTTCAGTGGCGTGTTTTAAAAAAATGTTGGAGGTTTGGTAACGAAAGCCCATGAATTATGAGTAAAGTGGTGCTGCGCAAATCGCTGCATCACCTTACTCGGCGTACGTCTCCCGAGGTGAGGGGTAACAAGGAGAAATATATTAATTTGTCCTTGTTTTTTCCTCTTACCATGTGTGCTGATTTCTGCAGCACACATAGAAAGAGGTGTCCTTTCCTGTACCAAAACAATCCTGCCTGCAACAGTGAAACACAGAGAAGGGGTTGGTGCGAGAGTGAAGAAGCAACAGGGGGAAGGGGTTGGAGGGACGGGGAAGAAGCACCACAGACAAGGGTAGAGTGAGTCGGAAAGAATCAATCAATCAATCATGTGTTTGTTAAGCGCGACTACTCACCCGTAAGGGTCTCAAGGCGCTGGGGAAGAGGGGAGGTGCAGGTTCCAGTCCATCAAGGAGGGGGTCTGTCGAAGAGCCAAGTTTTGAGGTTTCTCGTGAAGATGGAGAGTGATGTTGTCTGTCTGAGGTGGAGTGGTAGGGCGTTCCAGGCTCTGGCTGTGAGGAAGGAGAAGGAGCGGCCTCCTGATCTGGTCTTTCTGGCGCGGGGGACCATGGCATAGGAGAGCTGGGCTGATCGTAGGGTCCTTTGGAGTGCGTGGAATTTGAGTCGGCTGTTCAGGTATGATGGTCCGGTGTTGTGGAGGGCTTTGTGTGCGTGGGTGAGGATCTTGAAGGTGATTCTAGTCTCGATGGGGAGCCAGTGGAGTGTGCGCAGGTGCTGGGAGATGTGGCAGTGTCTTGGCAGGTTGAGGACCAGTCTCGCGGCGGTGTTCTGGATGTTTTGGAGCTTGCAGGTGAGGTTTTGTTTATCCCGGCGTAGAGTGCGTTGCCGTAGTCGAGTCTGCTGGTGACTAGGGCGTGAGTGACGGTCTTTTTGTGCTCGAGGGGGATACATTTGAAGGTCTTGCGTAGGAGGCGGAGGGTGTGGAAGCAGGAGGATGCAACTGAGTTGATCTGGCAGCCCATTTTGAGCTCGGAGTCCAGGATGATTCCAAGGTTGCATGCGTGGTCCGTGGGGGTGGGTGGGCTTCCGAGGGTGGGGGGCCACCAAGTGTCGTTCCAGCCGTCGGGGTATGGGCCCATAATGAGTACTTCTGTTTTGTCGGTGTTGCGTTGTAGGCAGCTGCTTTTCATCCATTTGGTGACAGCTTCCATGCCTTCTTGAAAGTTGTGTTTGGCTGCGTTGGGTTAGTTGGAAACGGGTTCGTTGGTATGAAACAATGTTAAGTCCGTGGGTTCTGACGATGGGGGCGAGCGGAGCCATGTAGATGTTGAAGAGCGTGGGGCTGAGGGAGGACCCCTGGGGGACTCCGCAGGTGGTTGGTGTAGGGTCCGAGAGGAAAGGAGGGAGTCTGACCCGCTGCGTTCTGCCGGAGAGGAAAGAGTGGATCCAGTCGAGGGCCTTGTCCCGGATCCCTGCGTCGTGGAGTCTGCGTGTTAGGGTGCGGTGGTAGACTGTGTCGAAGGCCGCTGAGAGGTCAAGGAGGATGAGGGCTACTGTTTCTCCTTTGTCCAGGACGGAGCGGATGTCGTCTGTTGCGGCGAGGAGGGCGGTTTCTGTGCTGTGTTTTTTTCTGAAGCCGGATTGGGAGGAGTCGAGGATGTTGTGCTCTTCGATGAAGGTGGCGAGTTGGCTATTGATGGCTTTCTCAATGACTTTCGCTGGGAACGGGAGCAGGGAGATGGGTCTGTAGTTTTTGAGGTCGGTGGGGTCCGCCGAGGGCTTGTGCGTCTGGACTCTCGGAGTTCGGTGGTAAACCATCTGGCTTTCTTGGCGTGTGTGTTGTTGTTCTTCTTGAGGGGGCTATGGTGTTGGCGCTGTCGAAGATCCATCTGTGCAGGGTTCAGGCTGCGGTGTTGGGGTCGTCGTCTTCCGCGGTGGTTGGGGTTGAGTTGCCGAGTGAGGAGGTGAGCTGGTCGTCGGTGATTTTGGTCCAGTTTCTTTGTGGAAGCAGGTGCTGGGGTCTATGGGTGGTGGGTGTTCTGAAGGTGAAGTGGATGCATCGATGGTCTGTCCACGGGAGTTCGGTGGTGGGGCTGAAAGTGACGGAGGTTCCGGATGTGAAGAGGGGGTCGAGGGTGTGTCCTGCTGAGTGCGTGGGTTCGGTCACGATCTGGCGGAGTCCAATGTTGTGGAGGTTGTCCAGGAGGGATGCGGTGTTGGGGTCTAGTTGGTTGTCTAGGTGGAAGTTGAGGTCTCCCAGCAGGGTGTAGTTGGTGGATGTGATGGCTTGCGGAGAGATGATGTCCGTGATGGAGTTGGTGAAAGGTCTGCGGGGTCCGGGGGGTCGGTAGAAGAGAGTTCCTCAGAGGGTGGTGGTAGGGCTGGCCTGTATCTTGAAGTGTAGGTGTTCCATCAGGTCTGTGGGCTCGTCGGGGAGTGTGCTCAGGCGGAGGGTGGATTTGTGGCCTTTGGCGCGCCTTCGCGGGCCGCCATTAAGTAGGGGTCGGGGAGGGCTGGACAGCTGGGAGGCGGGAGCGGGGAGGGGAACTGGCTCGGGCTGGTCGCGGGCTGGTCGCGCTGGGGGGGGGGAGTGGCCGCGGGGGCAGCAGCAGCAGGAAAAAAAATGGGGGAAAGCAAGCAATAGAGGATGAAAGTAAGGAGTAAAAAGGGTGAAAAGAAACGAAAAAGATCTGAGGAGTAGGAGGGTGGGAAGAATAGAGGGTGAAAACGGAGCAGAAAAGCAGAAGAAGAGTGCTGAGAAGAGTGAAAGGGTGAAAAGAGCTAAAGGGTGTAAAACAGAGCAGAAAGCAGTAGAGTGCTAAGAAGAGTGAAAGGGTGAAAAGAGCTAAAGGGTGAAAAACGGAGCAAAAAGCAGTAGAGTGCTAAGAAGAGTGAAAGGGTGAAAAGAGCTAAAGGGTGAAAAACGGGGCAGAAAGCAGTAGAGTGCTAAGAAGAGTGAAAGGGTGAAAAGAGCTAAAGGGTGAAAAATGGAGCAGAAGGGGCAGAAAGCGGAGCGAGGGAAAGGAGTCAGAGGTCCACTGGACCACCAAGGATGAGGCGCAGGTATAACCTGCGGGTGGAGGAGGGCCTCGAACACCAAACACTACGGGAGTGCAGGAGCTCAGGAGAGGCCTCACTTAATGGTGGAGCTACGAGGGTGGGAGAGCAATTTCACTGACAATGAGTAAGAAAAGAAGAAGAAATAGTACCCCAATCACCGCTCAATCAGAGGACAGACAGTAATCAAGAGGAAGCAATCTGTGCTTGGCCCATGATCCACAGAAAGAAACGGCCACTTGCTGGCCAATTAGGAGGCAGCAAAGAAGAGTGACAATAAAGCCAATGAATGGTAAGCAGAGTGGGATCCAAGCCCTAAATTGTAAACAATTCTCCTCACAGCACATGCGCAGTCGGTAGGAGAGACCTAAAAATCAGCGATAGCTGCTTTTAATCATGTATATTCCTGATTTATGTTCATCATGTATTCGAAGTTCCAAATAATGAAAATAAAAATCAATAAAAATTCGGCCAGTTTTCCTACCATTAATAATACATACTTAGTAAGTAAATTTGCCAGCAGCTTACCTTTTATTATTTATTGAACTGATACACTGGCCAATCATTCACTCGACCATAGGCACACACAATTTGCATCCATGCCTCGTCCCTGATAGTCTAAAAACCCTTTCTATAGATGACAAAAGACGTGGGTAATGTGAATTCAGCTTCCTAGATAGCATATTCATTGACTTTTAAGTGCCAAACAAATAGTATAATAAAAAAAAGCGCCTTCAGTAATGGAAGCAATTAAAAAATGCAAATGGTTGAACATTTTTTGTCAAACCTGTTCAGATAAGAAAATGCTCAAATGAAAGTAGGCATTCAAGTCAGTAATATCATTTGGCGTCTCCTTGTTTCACGGAAACGTTCGAAAGAAATAGGCTTTATTCGTAAGACGGTTCCTGACACGTGCTGTGCATTTTCACCTTTGTTCTTGTATGGCTTGTTAACAGCATTGTCTGAAAATTAAAACACCCCCTCTGGTGGTCGCTTTGAAGTAGTGCCGCTTCTGATCTCCTTTCGTGTTGCATATACTTTCAAAACTCGTTTGGAATGTTGGATCAGAATTAGTTTGCATTGATTTCTGCTTCTGTGAACCCTTTTGCTTTACTATGAAAAGCAATGTTACTTTCAACAATAAGTGTTAAGGGAATTATATCTGCCCCAGGTTTTCGAAGAAGTTGTAATTAGCACCAGTGGACATTACTCATTAGTTTAGATCGGGTAAAGCAAGCTAGTGTGTATTTCTGGTACATCCTTAACGTCACCTTATAATGAATCAGGTTTGACAACTGAAATGACAATCGTTATCATGTTTTAAGGTGTCAGGACATAGGTGCTGGTCAGCTGTCTCCAAGTGCGCAGAAACAAAAAATACTAGTTGAAAAAACAAGGGTAACATGAAAAATAGCAGATTCATACAAGGTGCAATTGTAAAATAAAAGTTTTAACTACCACAGGAACGCTACAGGATCTCTGAAAATGTTGTAGAAAAACGTTTGAACTGTTTCCGAGAACGCTAAGGGAACTGAATCTAATTCCCCTAATTCCCTCTAATTTCGACTCATATTGACTTCTGAGATCAAAGGAATAAAATTAGATTTCGTTTCCAGAGGTGTAGAGTATAAGAACTGAATTGGTTACGGGGAGGTGGGAGTGGAATGAGACATAGATGCAGGTAAATGGAACGAGACATATATGCAGGTAAAGTAAAGTTAATTTTCTCTTGCAGTGCTAATAGTTTCCAGCTGGGAACTGAAAAACAATCTTCCAAAAATGTGATTAAACCGTTCAGTCAGTCCATTTGTCCCCAGGTAATATAATTCCACACAGTAATGAATATATGGCAATCCATTAGAAAAACTTTGATTTCTGTGGCTACAAATTGTGGACAATTATCTGTCACAAATATTTCCAGATATCTTTCTAAAATAAACACCTCTTTAAGAAATGTTAACACACCCACAGCAATTACTTCATTACAGCCTTTTATAAAAAATAATCTTTCATCACTATGGCATATTTGGTCACTCCCCCAGCCATTGTATGCTCCAGAACTATCCAGCCCAAACCCCTGCCACATTTTTGTTGGCATTCAATTGGCATTATGGTAAATTTATGACCACCTGTTAACTGTCATTTGTTGCACATGAAACGCAGTTCCTCAGATGCCTATATATCTAGGAATCCATCTCATTCCACCAGAAATATCAGAATCGGAAATACATTTATTGTGTAATTAATTAAAATCATAACAATGACATGGCAGTCACTACTACAAATAAAAGAACAGCCCGCATTACAAAAATCAGAAGTAAACCTTTGTCAGTTAACGGCTATAGCTATGGACAAACATTGTCACAATAAAAGATGTTCCCTTGCCTGTGTGTACGATAAAATATAAACATACTGGCCCTAGTGACTGATTATGTTAAAACCCCTATGGGCTGGCCACCCAGCTAGTGCGTTACTTACGAGGCAGATTTTACAATGCTTCTGGGGGCTGGGTTGACAAAGTGTTTTCAGCTGATCCTCCTTTGACTATGCGTAATTTTATTAGGCATCGAGGGCTAGGCGAGCGGGGGCTAAAAAACGAACCGACTGGGAGTCCTTCTGGAGCCCTTAATTGAATTATTTCATTTGAAAGTACTCCTCAGAGAATAAATTAAAGTGCCATATGCAACATTATAAAGTGCTATGCAGGCCCAGCTAAAACTTCTTAGACAGGTTAGAGGAATAGCTGGATACACATTGTACAATCCTCCACGGGGCAAAGTGCACGGAGCATGTACGTGATATCAGCGGACTCTTCTTTGGCCAGGAATGGTTTTGTTAGGGCATCCTGGACTAAGCAACCACTGGTATGGAGGCCTACCGGTAAGCAGTCTTTCTGGGGGACGTGATTGAGTTGCTTCAAATTAAAGTGCTCCTCAATGTGCAACGTAAAGTGCCACATGCAACATAATAAAGTGCTGTCCGAGCTTGACCAAGGACTTCCAACCAAGCAGGAAGAGTGGCTGGCCTACTAGTGATAACTTAAAGAATATCTGACAGTTGGGTAGATTCCCCTTTTCAACAACATTGCGTGGCTTCATTAGAGGCCCATATGTTTAAAGATCTCAAGATGGGGTGTAGCCAATATTTTCTGTTTGGCAGTAGTGGTTTGCAAATGCAGACTATGTGAACCAGGGATTCAGCTCCCATGGCGCACAGCCTGCACTGCTTATCATCATCGCACCTCTTTCTGCCCTCAATAGGCTTTTTGGAGAATCAGTCCAAATCTTAGTTTCATCAATTGGGCCTTCAGACCCTTGACCAGCGTTTGGGACAAATAGATAGCGAGAGTCTTGGCATCATAAAGGTTAGCTGGCCAACTGCCAGGGAACTTCTCCTTCAGGGTCTTCATGTCCCAATCGGTGGATATTAATTCCACTTGCTTTAGTAATAGCTCTGAGATCTGCTTCAGGACAAGTTGACCATATGTCCTGTGCTTCTAAATATGCCAGAGAGCTGCTCAGGTACTGGAGCCAGTTGGAATGTGCCCGGTTCAATGTTGAACACAAGATGTATTTTAGGGTGCCAGCCCATGTTCGTTTCACTTTTAGGCAATAGGCCAGGAATTTCACATTCAGGTGCCACTGCTGTGAAGTCACATTGAATTCTAGGCAGACTTGAGCATGGGTTGTACAGTCAGGTAGGGTGAATAAGTTTCTTTAGCAAAACATTTGGGCTTTGTCTAATCAGTTAGCCATTCTGCCTCTGAATGGCAATGCACCATAGGCCACGGTGGGCATTAACTTGCTAGCCGCCACCTTTAATAGTGCTCTCAGGTTAGGAATCTGCAGGGACTTATCTAGCTTGCAGGAGGCCCGAGTCAGAGAGTTGGCTGGGGCTTGCTAAACTTGAACATGAGGAGTAATTCGACTCGGCCATCCAGCCAGACCGCAAGATACTTATAAGAGGTCACCTTCTCAATTGGGCTTCCTTGGATAAACCAGGCTCCTCTTTATATTAGCTTACACTTGGTAATCATAACTTTTGTCTTTTCAACATTGATCATTAAGCTGTTGGATTTGCAATACTTAGCCAGGGAGTCCAGGAGTCTCTGTAGGCCAATTTGCATCTGATCGATGAGCACTCTGTCATCTATGTATTACAGCATTTGTAATCTGGGGCCCTCTATCTTAGGTGGGAATGCACTTGCTTCTTCCAGATGTTCCTTTAGGTCAGCTAAGTACATATTAAATAATAGGAGAACAAGAATGCATCCTTGTTTTAAGAAGTAGGATTGAAATGCTAGGGACAGGACCTCTGCCCATTTATTAGGAATCCATTTGAATACTGCAACAGGCCAGCCATTCGGCCCAGGGGTGCCGTTTAAGTGCATGGAGCAGATCTCCTTTTCCACCAGTTTCCTTACTACTTCAGGGAGGATTTTCTTTTCATCGCTGGCAGATGTTGTTGGAAGAAAGCTGATTGACATAGAGCCATATGCGTTTCCCAACAGGCGGGGGATGTTGGCCACAGCTAGATGGAGGTTTGGCTGTCGCCATACGGTTAATCCATGACCAGAATTTTCTTTGGTCATTTGATTCGATTATCTCATGGAGATAGACCACCTAATTTCCTCTTTGTTCAATTGATTGGCCTGTATCAGTTTCCTGTAAGTTGTTCTTGAACATAAGACTTTATTTTTTGCGAAACAATTGTCACCTTTACTCTGACATTGGACTCTGAGGTCTCTATTCAGTTTTAATTTCAGACTGCCTAATTCCTCTTTAAGCTGGCCAGACTCCATCATGCTGTTATACCATTTGTTCTTGCTTGGCCTACCTGGTTTTGTGTCAACCTCCTCTGTCACCTGAAGGCAGGATATCAGGGCTTCCGATGGATTCTAGCTAGACGAGTGCCCTAATACTTTACTTGGGAGCTCCTTTAAAATCTGCTCCAATAGGGGCATGAGCCTGTCTTGGTCCTCTGTGAGCCATTTGATTCTTCTGATGGGCTCAAGGTCCTCCTGGCTGCTAATGCAGCAAAACTTTGGACGGCGAAAGTCCAAAGTGGTCACTTTGCATTTTGGCGTAATCACCAGCCTATGCTGAATGGATATCAAATTTGCTTAATTGATGGAAATGAGCTATTGATGCCCAGATGTAATCAAGAGTGGTCATCCTATTAGGTGAGAAATGAGTATAAACCACTGGAGAGGCAGATTTAAACCTGCAGTTCAGGAGGCGCAGCCTTATATCATTTAAAGCAGAGCTGACTTCTTAGCCATGCCTATCTGGTCTTCGGAATTTCACCACAAGGTAGGGGATATTCCAATTTTGTTTGTTGTACTCCTCCCTCGTATGCTTGCTCCAGCGTATGTTAAATTAGCAGTGAAATCGCCCGTGGTTAACCATATGGGCTTTGGGAAGGTAATTTTTAGATCTCTCAACATGGGCAATTAATGGGTTAGTATCTCCGCTCTTTTATCTTATGCAGGATGTTATTATATACTCCCTATGACCAGCGACAGAATGCTGGTGTGGGTAGAATTATTGGCTTTGGGTTAATATGATAATGATGTACGACAACCAGCTCGTTTTTCATACAATTTGAGACTCCCCCAGAAGTGTCACCATCTGCTTTTGATCTGTTCACGGGGGATCCGTAAGCCATAAAATCGGGACAAGGGGCTGAAGCAAGTGCCCAAGTCTCTTGTAGGGATACAATTTCACTCAATCTTAAATGAGATATTGCCTCTTTTTCAACCTCCTTTTCTGATAGCGCTCTTATTTTCTACAATCACAATTTTATAGAGATCAGGATATTGCAATATTAGTTTCTACGGCCTTCGGGCTGAGTCCCTGGGATCCAAGCCCAATCCGTGATTTTTGATTGGTTGGCTGTGCATGCTCTGTCTATCCCGGGCATGCTGGCCCTAAATGTCAGCTTGCCTGATGTCACAATGGGAAACCTGGAGGCACTTTTATCGCTGACTACGACTTAGGGCCAGATGTACGACCATTTTTTGCGGTCGCAAACGGGAAATCGGGCTGCATTTAAAAAAAAAAAAAACTGCTTTATTTAAAAAGCAATCAAGACATGGTGGTCTGCTGACCCCAGCAGGCCACCAACTCTGGTAGTGCTAGCCATTCCCAATAGGGTCACAATTTGCACCTGCCTTATGACTATTAATGAGGCAGGCAATTTCCGACCCCATTAGGAATCACAGTGTCTAAGACACTGTTGTAAATTCCATTTTGCGAGTCGCAAATTGGAAGGGTAGTTTTTCTGGCCATAGTCATGGGTCTTCAGGGGTGTGTCCAGACTCCTTTCAGGGGGTCCCACCAGCTACAGAAGCATTATGCATAAATATTTCGGGATATTTCAACACTGTTGCCTTCACTATTTTTATTCACCATTCGTCCAATAGTGCATGGCTTTCCTGCAGGGCCTGGACTGTTTTTGGGCTGGAAAAGATGATTTCTGAGCGTTCGTTAATCTCCCCCCTAACCGGAGGTATAAAAGCAACAGATTCAATGTCCTTTGAGTTAAGGGATTCTATGCTAAACAGGGTTGAGCACAGTGTTATGGTGTTTCCTCTGCTTAAAAAGGTCTAATTTTCCCCGGAAAGTGTATTCAGGAAATTAATGATTTTATCACTAGGTCTCTGTATATCATGGTTTTTACTGACCTTATCCCAACTAACTGTAATTTCTCGGATCTTTCTTTCTCTTATGATATCCTCAAGTGTGTCAACGTTTGCTCCTGGGTTCACAGTGACTGTGTCTGTTGGGGCCACATAGGGCCTGATGTATTTGCCCTATATACATTTCCATGTTCCGAATCAGCACATTGTTTGGGGGCTTTGCTATACAAGGAGCAGATCAACCAAGTTGGTCAAGTGAAACTGTTTGAGTCCCCCCTACTTGTTTATTAGTAAATATGCCAGATGAATACGGCGGTGCTCGCTGGATGCTGGTAGAGAGGCCCCCCTTTGAGGGGGGTAGCTGTCATTTTCCGTTATATCCTAGGGATCTCCTGGGGGTGCCTTCAATGAGATCAACCTGAGCACAAAATTACATACAGCCCCCCTCTCAAATCAGCTCTCCCAGCAGCATCCAGGTAAGCCATGAGCTCAGGAAATTCATCTTATCTCACATAGTCCAGTCTTTTACAAATGGCTAGCTATAGTATTAAGGAGCATTTTTAAACGAGCCTGATTCACTCTTAAACCATATTTTTTAGAAGCCGTAGCTCATATCTGAAACTGGCTGTGGTGGTCAATGAATCCACTGGAGCAAGGAAAAATTTGCATTGAAATACCAGAAATAAAGGGGCAGATGTATCAAGCCTTTTTGCGTTCGCAACAGGCAGATTTGCAGAATATGCCCGTTTGCAAACACAAAAAATGCTTTTCCGATGTAGCAAACCCAATTTTGCGATTCGGTAACCTGTTACCGAATCGCAAAATGGGTTTGCGATTCGGTATTAGGAAGGGGCGTGTTTAGGGCGTCCCTTCCTAATACCGAATTGCATCGGTATGTATGAATATTTTGTGACCATAAATGCGGTCCCAAAACATTTGCATTTTACCACCTACTTCAAGTAGGTGGTAACCCATTCGCAAATGGGAAGGGGTCCCCAGGGGAGCCCTTCCCCTTTGTGAATGTTTGTAAAACTATTTTTAAGAGCAGGCAGTGGTCCCACGGACCACTGCCAGCTCCTAAAAAATGAAAAGAAAACTTTTTTTTATTTTTTAAACGCATCCCGTTTTCCTTTAAGGAAAACAGGCTGCATTTGAAAAAAAAAAGAATTGCTTTATTAAAAAGCAATCACTGACATGGTGGTCTGCTGAGCCCAGCAGGCCACCATCCCTGTGATTTTTGCGGTTCCTAGGGGGTCGCAAATTGCGACCTACCTCATTAATATTCATGAGGTAGGTCATTTACGATCCCCTAGGAATCACTAAAAATGTTAAACACATTTTCATGCATTCTGTTTTGCAATTTCTTAATTGTGAATCATAAAGATTCGCAATTAGGAAATCGAAAAACAGGGCCTTAATACATCTGGCCCAAAGAAGCCTAAAGTTCTTAAACAATCCTTCCTGAGTAGTGTGCATAGGGCCTGTAATTCTCTCTTGATGGTACAATAATTCCACTTTATGATACTTTTGAAAAAAGAAAATCTTGCTATTTCAACACTTCATCCAACCATGAAAGACCCCTCTATCATTACTGTAACCTTAAGAATTGATATTGTTTTTGACAATTCTCTGATTGTCATGTCTACTACTCACACTGTAAATGTCCAACATATGCTCCGATCTTCAAAGCAACTACAAAGCTTGTAACTTGTAAATGAGTCATTAGACTGAGCCAAAACCAATATGTATGATACATCAAACCTGTTGACATAAAACTTATGAGGCTGCCTCTAAAGGTTGGTCCCATAAATTTCTGACCAGTGAATAAAGATTCCTCCGATATTTGTAGTTCATTATAAGTGTTAGAAATGGGGTTTTTGGTTGGCTAGGGTATGCACCTTAGCCAGGGAGAACCCACCACTATAGTCAGGGTCAGCCAGATACACACTTAAGATAACCTATGCTCCCCCTCTGGTAGCTTGGTGCAGAGCAGGCAGGTTTACCAAAAGAGGCAATGTGTAAAGTATTTGTGCAATACAAGGACTACGGTAACACAGTGAAAACACCACTAAAAGACTCAACACCAGTGTAGAAAAATAAGGAATATTTATCTGAGAAGAACAAGACCAAAAGGATAAAAATATCCAATAACAATTGCATAGGTTATCAAGTTTTAGGCGTAAGCATTAAAAATCACAGTGCTCAAAAATATGTGGGCACTACCTTTAAGGGAGTTACTGTAATGACTATTTAGTGGAGTGCTGGAAGAGACCTCACAATTATAATTATGATGTGGTCTTCTGACTGGTAAAATTTACAGGGGATCTTGGCTTCCCCGATTCGAACAGGGTTATGGCACCTCAGGACCGTGAAGTCAACGCGGAGCAAAAGCACACAACACGCAGCCCAGAGCTGCATCGCAGGGCCTCGCCGGGTGTATGCACACAATGAGGCTGAGCAGTTCTCATCGCACTTCCACTTACAGTAACTTGTCAGTATCTGGAGGGCCACGAGAAGATGCCATTAGTCTCTGTGGCTGTTTAATACACAGCACAGGATGAAGTCTCCTTCGGTAGCTGGGCACAGTGCAAGGTGAAGTTTCCTACAGCGACTGGGCCCCGGCCATGGCTGACATTGGCGGAGGTCTCTGCGTTGCTGGCGATGCTCGGGCTTCCGAAGCCAGGGTTTCCTTTGGTGCCGACGAAAGGCAGGAGCACTTCAACATACGCTGACTTGGACAAATGTAGAACGCTTCAACATGCGCTGACTTGTAGAATGCTGGGATGCGCTTGACACACGCTGGACTGGTAAACAAAGAAACGCTGACCAGATGGAGCATGTAAACACACTGATCTGTCAAACAGACTACTCCTCGTCGAAACACACTGCTGCTGAACTCACGAGAGACAGAGTCCCAACGGCAGTGGTATGCAGTTGAAATCTTTGATGGCCCTGAGATTTCCAAACAGAGGGCAAGCCAACAAGCTCTTGGAGAACACTTGGGGCACAAAGAAAGCAGCAGGCAGGCCAGCACAAAAGTCCAGTTGCAGAATGGCAGTCCGTCCAGCAGGCAGCAGGCCAGTACAACAAAACAAGTTGTCCAAATGGTGGTTCCTCCTGGCAACACAGGAGTCCTCTTACAATATGCAGATTGTAGAGCCAGCAGCGTCTGGTTACAAGTCCCATCCAGTGTCTAAAAGCCTGGGGCCACAGCCCCAGTACTTATACTCTAAAATGTCTTTGATGAAGGGGTAACTTTAAAGGAACCCTCAGAAGTGGTCCACAATCCCTTTCAGCCCAGGCCTGGCTCTAAATGATCACTAGAAGGTAAAACAGCACTTTGTGTGACGGAAGGACACCAGCTACACAAATGTGAAGTGTGACCACCTTTCCCTCTCCCAGCCCAGGAAGACTATCAGTATGCAGCAGGATGGAGATGTATCCCCTGTCACACCCAGCCCTTCCTGCATTGTGGCTGTCTAGAAAGTATGCCCAAAGTGTAGCTGACACCTAGCCCAGATGTGTATTGGAGTCAGACTGCGAAGCAGAAAGAGTCATAAGCACAGAGAAATTCCCACTTTCTAAAAGTGGAATTTCTTAAATAGTAATGCAAAATCCAACTACAAAATTAACTAGGATTTATCACTTTCATTCAAAACATACCAAACATGGCAACAACACTTCTCTCTCATCAGGAATACTACATAAAAATACATAGGGGAGTTCCCAATTCTCCCCTATGAGAGGAGTAGGCCTCACAGCAGTGAAAAGAAATTAGGCTGTTTGTCACTACCAGGACATGCAAAACATAGAGGTACATATCCTACCTTTTAGTTACACAGCACCCTGTCCATAGGGCTACCCAGGGCCTAGTTTAGGGGTGACCTAGGTGTAGTAAAAGGGGAGTTTAAGACTTGGAATAGTTTTAAATGGCAAGTTGAAATGTCAGTAAACTGTGACACAGGGGCCCTGCAGACGCAAGTCTGGGACAGGTTTGAAAGGATACTTCTGTGGGTGACACAAGCAGTGCTGGAGGCCAACTGGTAACATTTAATTTACAGGCCCTGGGTATATGGGATACCACTTTACAAGGGCTTGTAAATCAAGTATGCCAAACAGGTTTAAACCAATCATACCTCGTTTAGAGGAGGGAGCACATGCACCTTAGCACTGTTTAGAAGTGGTAAAGTGCCCATAGTCCTAAAGCAAACAAAAAGAAGGTCAGAAAAATAGGTGGAGGAAGGCAAAAGTTTGCGGATAACCCTGCAGAAAGGGTCATGTCTAACAATAAGAAACAACTGCCAAAGTCCAAGCCTCACCAACACTTCGGTTAGCTTGGTCATATTTGATGATGCAATTAAGTTATAAAATCATTCACAAGGATACACTAAGTGGGAGAAGAAGAGTGGCACACACGAGTTATATATATTATAGGTTAAAAGCAAGTGCACCCTATATCTGAGTTCATTGTGACACGATGCTGGATCAACAATAGCTCCTCCTGTACATTAGTAGTGCCTTTATCATAGTATTGTATGAAAAATTCTCCCTTTTATAGCATCATGCGGCTAGGAATATACCTTCCAACACAAGCCCAAAAATGTGAAAATAGGGAATTTCATTGTGTTTTGGAGAAATTAATAAAAAAAATCAATTGCTGAATTTGATGAGAAACTGGAAACCACTCTCATTGTCCACAGCCCAATGTAACTAGTGGAACATGCAGTAAACTCTCTATCTTCTCTCATAATTTTGACACTGCTTACATTCAGATCATTCATTTAAGGCCCTTAAATGTCCATTATTATGTGGCATTGACCCCTGAAACAAACCTACATCAGGATTCATACAGTTTTAAACATAGAAGCAAATAATAACACCAAATGGCTACCACTGTCGAGGCTGAACATATGATGTAACATGCGGAGCAAGTAAATTTAGAAAACACTGGGTTAAACTGAAGCAAGATTGGGAAACAACCAGTAAATGGCATAATATAAACTTGTCATTCTCAAGATGACCTTGTATACTGACCAACAACAAGTCATTCACCGACCTAGGAACAACTCTAGAAAGATGGCGATGGAATCAGCTCCAAGCACGCTTAGGCATGTCATGTGCCATAATCAGAATTTTAACCAGCAAAGGATGCAGAACATGTACTTGCCAGCGTAAAGTATGACACTCTTATCTTTCAGCATTAATACATTCACACAGTGACCTCTCAGCTCTACACAACATTTTTAATCAGCCATGAAACCCTGACAAAAAGACTGAATGAATCAACAAAGGCTGGGGGAATTAATGAATGATTATGATTTAGGAACAGCTGTAGAGTACATCAATAGCGCATCCAATGACACAGATAATCAGTGATAATTGGATCTGCATACTAAAGCAGCTGCTTCGAGAATGTACAAAAACATATAAATAACATCAGAAGAAATTATGTGTTCACAAATCTTTATGTCTGGAAAATTCGAAATACACATCAAAACATTCCCTTACCCATTTGGTATATGGACAACTAATGACAGGCAGGAGTCCTCTTTATTGGACTGAACATTTAGTACATAAGCGCTGGTCAGAACTCAAACCCTATCCAAAGACCCTTAAACAATTGCCCCATTTCATGAAGAGCGATAATGAAGTGGCAATTTGAAATTCAATTCTCTGAGAACGAATAAATATAATAGTATTTTCAGAATGGGATAGATTTTCTAGAAGTGTGATTAAAAAATTAATAAGTAAATTAAGGCAATCACGAATTGACCTAAATGCCAAGTGAAAACATTGGCACGTGTTGAAGTCATTGACTGGGTAAATTATGCAAAGTATTAAATAGGAACACCATGCCATTAAAAATAAGATGATTTTGTTTGGACACAGCTCTTTGAAGCAAGCAAAGAAAGTAATGTAAGATAATTTTTGTGATATGATCAAAAATTGATATGCCCATTATTTGAAATTGAATGGCTAAAATATTATTTCAATTTATATAAACCCGAAAATATCATAAAACTGTCAAAGTCTGGTCAACTGGGGTCTACATTAAACCTAAAGCTATTCCTGTTCGAATAATCCTGTTAGAAAAATAAAAATAGTACAAGGATTTAAATCATCTTGAACTCGGTCATACACTCTACGTTTCACTGTTTTCAGCTGAATGTCAATGAATTGGTGGCAATATCGACTACCAACTTTTTTCAAAGTAGCCAGTCACCTCACATGTTTACAAAGGGCTCCCATCTATTGCTGGAAAAGGGCTGAATGATTACCCTGTTGGGCTCAACTTGAAATAGATTTGCTAAATATCTATTAAATAATTTACAGGCATGTCCAAGTGCACAAGAATTAAACCCAATGAACAACGCGGTCTCAAGCTGCAATGATTACCGAGGATAAAATATTTTGTTTTGTCATCCAGGGATCACATATATGCCAAACAGGTCCTTTTGCTAAAGCTTGTAATATAGTTGATCTTTTCTGATAAGTTTTAGAATGGATAAATGGGGAAAACCAACCAGCCTACTACAACTAATCTTGGCTTTACAACCGAATACTTGCATGCGTATGCCCTAGGGAGCAACACATGATTAGACTCCACAAAAAAATGAATAAAGTAGCATTTTGTCTAGGCAACAAAGTCTAAAAGTACACATAAAAAGCAGAAAAGTAATGATTATAACAACAACAAAAAAACATCAGATTTTAAGGTACTCTCAAATGGCACCATAAAAGAGGTCTCTTAAACAAGAGGAACCAGGAGCTTTTTAACCAGGTCCTGCACACGTACTCCTAAGTCGTAAATATGGAAAATGAGCCAGTATGCAGTTCCTAAGTATGTGGGCATGATCAGGTCTATTGAGAAGTGCCCTCACACACCCCGGGGGATGTCATGCTTCATCATTGGGCCTGCTCCTCGTCGGCCGGAGCTGCAATGGCCGACGGGACCCACTAAGGAGCTCTTTGGCGGAGATCTTTTACTGATGAAGCCGTTGGGTGTGTGGGGGTTTGTGGACGGGGTAGTGTCGTGAGTGTGCTGTGTAATTTAAAATAGGTCTAGGGCTGCCTTTTTCAATAGTTTTTTTCCTAGGGTGCACTAGCCTAACTAAAAACTGAAAGTCCTGTCTGGAAATAATGGTCCTACAGGGTCTGTGTGGTGCATGAGGTCGACATGTTTCTTGCCTAAAGAAGCCCCTAACGGGTCTGGTGGCAATTCATCAGGACCGTGATATATAGGAGAAGTAAATCTCGACTCTTGCACTACCGCCAGGCTGGTTCTTGACGTTGTATGATGGGGTAGTAACCAGCCTAGCTGTTGAGCACCAGGTTCAATGGCCTAGTGTACTGAGACCCCTGTTTGCTGAGGTCAGAAATGACGGGGGGTGTCAGCAGAGCACTTCGTTGCTCGTATGTAGGGTGGCGCAGCAACTAGCTGTGATCCTACCCTCGCTCTGGTCCCCGTGTAAAAGAGGTGGCAACAGAATGCCACTAATTAGGTGATGCAACAAGCATTGGGTGAATGAAAGTTGTATCAAATTTTGTTAAAATTATAGGACAAGTGAACAATTACGATCTGAAACTTCCAGTGCCAAAGCAGGGATCATGAAGTTTCATCTACAGGTCACTGTACAACCAGAAGCGAGAAAATGCAGGCCACACCTTTTGGCCTGGACGAATAAGGAGTCAATGGAATGTGGGTGCTTGAATGAAAATGCCTTAAGAACCTAGGATCTGTGTATTTTGTTAACTTGCTACTCAACATATGACATCAGCAGTATTCATTTTCCTATATATATTTTTTTAAAGGGAGGGATGGGACATAGCAACAGCAGTTCTAATTTTAAATAGTCCAGATACAGTGAATATTTGGCTTAGACTATATATGTTGTATTTCCTTTTTAAACTTGTTAATCATCTATGTATATATTGTAAATATCAGGAACCCACATATTTTTGAAATAGTACAAAAATATAGTGTCATTGCTTGCTTGACTATCATAAATTTGAAATAACACCAGTGAAAGCGAAGGACTTAATATTAAAGTTGAGCTTCCCAGGACTTGGTGTGGAAAGATAACAATGGCAAAGGACAATCTGAATATTCATTAATAAGATTATAGTATGTTTGCCTGGAGTATTACCGATTGAGATTGAGTGGTTTAGATCGAAAATAATCTACCACAAACTATCGGCTGTCAAATGTGCTTAGCAAGCAATATTGGCTCACAGGCACTATTGTTATGCATCATAGTGCCTGATTCCTAAACTGTGTGGCACACCTCATCTCAGTTCCTCTAAGATATTTTTTTTTTTAAACTGAATATATTGGTGGGTGTAAATCCTAAATCTTGTCTCACAGTGCAAATTCCTGCAGCATTTACCCAGGTGGATTGTCCCTTTTACAGACAATCTGTAAGACTGGATGCAGAGGAGGAGGAAAAATACACGTGGAAATCTAGTATGATTTCAATAAAGCTTATGCTTTGATTTGTAGATTTGTGCCAATCACCAGAAAGTCTGAAAACTAAGCAAGTCATAAAAGGGAATATCCAATTTATATTTTTGACTTTATTTTAAATTTGTGTGAATCAGCCCATAACTGAGTACCTTTAGATGCAAGAGGGGCATTTTTTATAATGTGACTTATGAATCAAGCACCTACTTTCAGCAAGGGCTCTCTTTCTGAGTAAGCCCAGCTAAAACATACAACTGGGGACCTAGTCCCCTTCCTATTGTGTATGCATAGATCCACCAAATTTACAGATGGTCTTGATAAATCTTTGAACTTGTAATCTCACTGCCTAATACTGCTTCCACAGCATCGACTGAGACAGTTAACATTGCTATCAATTCAGGAGGCAACTAGAAAAGGTATAATATTTTCTAAAAACTATCTCTGAACATAGAAACACTCAAGGTGCAACTACTTCTTGACCTCATCATCCACTATTAACTGGCAAAATGTGGGGACGTTCTTGTAGAATTAACTAAAAGTGAGATCCAGGTCAGTTTTCGAGATATCCACTATGAATATATACATTTTTCATAAACTAGAGATTAGTAGAGATTATTCGTAACCTAAAGCTAATTTGATATTACTATTCCGTGTTTCAACGAGCCTGGTCCTAAAGCCACATGTTCCATTTATATGGAAGAGACAGCAAAATAGAGCAATTTCCAAGGTATTTCGAAATAATGACAGTAATCTCGATTCATCTAATTGTGCTTGTTATGCATTACATCAAGGATTACAACTGTCCAAATCAACAAAAAACTGCCTATGTATCCTGAGAGTACTGCATGACTAATGCTGAATTGAGTTGCCTCTGATTGCCTTTACATTTCTATTCCATCCAAAATAAAATTAACTACAGCGACCTTCCATGAGTGAAATTGTGTCCTTCCTCAGTCTTGAATAAGAAGAAAAATAGTCATCTGTTCAAAAAGAGGACCACAATTAAACATATTGACGGCATGCACTAAGTTAAAAGGCTTAAAAGTGGAAGCCGGGTTGCTTTGCTGATGCTCGTTTTTTAATCACTATTGCATGATTAAATGAACTCCTGTGCTGGCCTTCTCAAACTTTAGAGGGCCATATTTACTTAACCCAAACAGGACTAGAGTACAAAAGGTGCATTTTGCTCAAATGCAAATTCACAACATGAACAAGATGGATGTATGCAGAGTGACTCGCACACAAATTTTGCCGCAAGCCAATTTTGATTTTGGAGACTTGAAGCGATTGTGGCAGGCACAAACTCCACTGCGACCCTCATTCCAGTGGCATAACGAAACTTGAGGAGGGACCCTGCAAAGTTCAGGGGGGCCCTCCCCCCACACCCAGACCGGAGCTCTCAGGCCAGGGTCCCGCCACCCGTGCACATTGCTGGAGGGGTGCCTCTGGAGCTCTGGTGCCCCCGCACCACAGGGGCTGCGGGGGACTAATGTCACATCACTGCCTCGTTCACAAAGACATGCACTAGAATGTCCACCACGCAAACCTGCCATTCAAAGATAGCAGCTCTGACCAGTTGAAGGCTGCTGGAAGAACATTTCAATATAGAAATGTTCCCTTTCTACCTTGCAGGCTGCCACTGTTCTTGTAATAAATCAACGTGGTAGACAGCTTTACGCTACCACCCCTGACAAAGGAGATTCTTTCCTCCTCCATCTCTCCTTTACTCATCCCAAACCTCCTTCTACTGCTATGATCTCTAAATAAACACTTTCTAGACCCTTCCCTCTTCTATCCCGCCACTGTCCTTTTCAATCCAACTATTAGACTCACATGTCCACCGCTCATATTAATTTAATATTTCCCTGTCCTAATTGACCACTAATACTTTTTGGGTTCCGGAGTAGCGTGCTACTTGCCAAAAAGCACTTTGACACCTCGTCAGGGGTAGTAAGCGCTATATAAATGCAATTGCAATTACAATTTAGGCACATACAAGGATAGGTTCCTCCCATGAGCGATGTGAGTATGTGGGTGGAGCCTGCTGGTAACAGCAGCCCCTCATCACATTGCCTACATAGATGTTATGTGTCAATGCATACAGTGGTGTAACACAAATAGATGCACCCCCACAGAGTGTGATGAGGGATCCCATGAGTCTCCCGTATCTCATGGATATTAATTTGTTTTGAGCTGAATGGGCCCCCCATGAGGGTTTGTGGCCCCCATGTAGTATCCTCTTCCCCCGGCTGCAGGGTTCTGTGTTACGCTCCAGAATACTTAACAGAAAAGAGGGTGAGCATCATCTGATTCCTTATACAAAAAGGACAGGGATACACACATGAGTGCAGCATCGGTGCTCCCTCTGCCGCCCTAACTGTGCCTGCAAGTCTTGTATCTGCAACAGGACTAGTAGTCACACATTTGCAAAATGGCCTTTTTCCCCAGCAAATGTGCTGCCTTAATTTCGTGAACCAGGACAAAGCATTTAATTTTTTTTTCCCATTTCGTATATTGAAATAATATTTTCAATGAATGAATAATAAGAAAGTTGTCAACCAAATACCACTCCCCCCCAAAGAATAGATTATTGAGTACATTGTCATCACAGTATTTCTTTAAGATGGATATAAGGAAACCTATCAAATTAGGTCTGTCTTATTTGTGCATAATTATATTTTGCATTTTGGGCCTGTGGGTGGTATAGTACTCTTCTGTCTGCCTGCTTTCTGATATACATTTTGCTGTGAACCGTGAAACCCATTGAATATTAATATAACATCAAAGTAAATGCCGCCATTTTTTCAAGAACTAATGATCGCGTGATCAGCTGAAGTTGACAGTGGCCAGTAGAAAATTGATCGTATTTACCTTTTCCAACTGGGCATTCTTTTTGGATTTGTACAAAAATTCTCCCACAGCCACAAAGACAGAAAGCACCAATCCTGCCGCCAGCACGATGAAGATGCCGCCAATGTTCTGTACTCCAAGAGCACTGGCTTCTTTACTCTCCTCCTCTGGGCATCCATTGCCTCGCCACCATTTTTCCTTCATCATGTGAAGTTTTCCTTCTTCTTGCAGTTGAAGAATGGCAATTGTGATCTTGTCTCTGTAGGGAGAGCCTGCAAATGATAAGGCAAATGAGGCATGATGCAATGCATGATGTTTTCAATAAATTTGAATTATTCAGTATATTACTTTCTCATACCATACTTTTTAAGCTCTAAACATGGTTCCACATCTGGAGAAAATGTTACAGAACTGGGCTGTGTATTTAAATCTCGATCAAGCATATGTTATTCATGTTGGGCTAAACAAATGATACAGAAGAAGTCGGGCATATCACATCACATGTGACCTATCGGAGCAAATGTATTGCCATAAGTGTCCCATGCATGCAAATGTGCAGACTCACATGATGGTAAAGATGTAATTCTGTGCTTCACTATGCATGCATTTTATGAGTGGTGGAGTACAGGATCTGCAATGCAGACAGGGCAGACTGCCTAAGTCAGAACTGCATAGAGAATCGCCAGTTCAATGTGCATATTTGAGCAGAAGCCTCTGTTAATAAGGGATGCTCAGATAACTTGGCCTGTCACCCACCCTGGGATGATCCCTAACCCAGAGTGTGTGGTAAGGATACATGCCTGTGCACAATTTGCACAAACTCTGAAAATTTCGAAACAAGCAGAGATTTCTTATGTTGCCCAGATCTAAACAAGCAAAAAACATGTAAAATGTTTCATAAATCTGCCTCTTAACATATTTTGACATGCTGCAAATATATTGCCTGTAAAGCAAAATATTATTTTACTTGCCAGTTGAAAAACACTTAATAAATTATAATAAAATAGTTTAATAAATGACTCCCCACAAAAATTGAAGAATAATGTAATCAGTTTGCAAGCCCATCCGCAGGCCTCTCACCTCTCATGTAGAACAAATTTAGATTGTTGCCCATGGGTTAATTTGCCAAAAAGTAAAATTAGTAACATAGAAATCAAAATGATCTAAATAGTCATTTGGTCAAAGAGATCTAACTTTGGGTCTGATTAGGATGCGGTTCGGACCGTAACCGACGGCTTGTCGGTTGCGATCCGAACCGCACCTACTGCTGCGGTCCGACTGATGCATTAGGATGCATGCGGTCAGAGGCAACAGTCGGAGTGACCGACCGATGCCTTCCGTAGGGCTCATGGAGCCCGCCGGTGGGTCGGAAACTCCTCATAATCCCTTAAGGACGGCGTTTCAACCGTCGAGATTACGATGTCGGTTTCCGTCAGCCTTTCCATGTCGGCCTTTCCGACATGAAAAGGCTGTTGGAAAGTGACATTGGGAGCCCCTAGCAGGGCCCCTGTCCCTCCGCATATGGACCTGGGGGCACCCCTGAAAATCCCTGTAACGTGTGCAGGGATTTTCACAAACTTCCATTTCTCAATGGGAGCTTGTGCTGTGGGCAGGTTTCCACCCACCGCCCAACCTCCCATTGAGAAATGGGAGTTTCCGACGGCACTATGTGTGGTCGGATCGTAATTCGGTGTGCGGAACCGCCGGCCTATGGTCCGAAGGTTCCTCCACCGAAACGTTGTCAGTTAGAGGCAACTCCAACTGACATCGTAATCAGGGCCTATGTGTCGATATTGATAAAAATGCCAGGCGAAACATAATCCCATTAACTATATGTTAGACTTGGCATCTTTTGGCGTGTTTCCCCTGACTTTTTGCTTTCTGACCTCCTGGTTTTTGACTCTGTTTTTGCTGGTGTAATGATTCTGCGCACTTTCCTCACTGCTGTCCAGTGGGAAAGTGCAAGTGCTCCTGTATAAAATGTGTTATGGATTGGTGTTTCCATGATTGGCCTATTTGATTTATGTGTCAGTCCCTTGTAAAGTGCACTGAGAGTGCCAGGGCCTATAGATCAAATGCTGTTGGTGGGCTGCAGCACTGGATTGTGCCACCCACGCAAACAGCCCGTAAAGTGTAACTCTGGCCTGCCATTGCAGAGCCTGTGTGCAGCCTTGGGCTGCCATGTCGACTTGGCAAGTGCACACACTTGCAAGTCCCTAAACCTTCCCTTTTCTACATGTTAGTCACCCCTAAGGTAGGCCCAAGGTACCCCTGTGGGCAGGGTGCATTGTATGTGAAATGTAGGACATGCCCTGGTGTGTGTGGCATGTCCTAATAGTGAATTACAGCCTATTTCGTTTTTCACTATTGCAAGGCTACCTGTTCCCCATAGGCCAGAATGGGCAGTTTTGATTATTACAGCTTATAATCCTAACTGACCCAGGGAACATGGTAGAAATTCGAGTTTAGTATGCCTGGACTCAGAATGATAAAATGCATCTTTTAGTGAAGTTGGTTTTAACATTCTATGTTTGAAAATACAACTTTTAGAAAGTATGTATTTTCTTGTCTAACTATCCAAGCCTGCCTCTGCTAGGTTGTGTATTCCTTGTCTGGAGTGTGAGTGACAGGGGCTGGGGGATGCCAGGAGACAGGGCTGAATAGCAAGATCTACATGTAGATGGGTGGGAGGAGATGCACCTGGGACCTGAATAGGACTGGGCCTTCCTTCCACAATGCTGGCTCCACCTCCTGTGGTGCGTCTGATGTCCCTGGCCTGCACTGTGAAAGGAAAGAAGGAGACTTGTCAACAAAGTGCTCCAGGACTGACCAGAACTGGTTTGGACTAGGCAAAGGCCTCTCTGCCTTCAGAGGACAAAGAGAAATTGAGGATAAAAAGGGGGACCCAAACCCCAGAAAATTGGAACTCTTTGGGATCAAGAAGACTGCCAAGAAGAAGAGCTGGAGAAGCTGTGAGGAGGAACTACCACTTTGCTGTGTGCTCTGCTGTGTTGGCCTGCAGTGGCTGCTTCTGTCTTGGGCAGTGAAAGGACTGGAACTGAACTTTCTGCAATCTACTTTGTGAGTGTCTCCAAGGGCTTGAGGTAGAGCTTGCCCCCTGTTCAAGAAGTCTCAGGAACAGCAAAGACTTCAAGCCTGACGCAGTCTACGACGCCACTGCCGACTCCGTGTCCTGAAGGCACCGCAGAGGGCACCGCCGCAACGCCGCACCGCGACCCTGGTCTCACCGACGACGCCTGCTGATGCCGCCACCGAGCCGTTGCTCGCACCGCGACCTGTGGGCACCGCACTCCGCACTGCCTCGCTTCATGACGACGCCGTGGTATCCCCGACGACGCCGCTCCACGCCGGACTCGACGCCGCTGCTTGCACCGTGGTTCGGGGGCACCGCTCGTAAGTTACACGACGCACCGCCCTCATCCCGCACCGCAGCCTTGGCCCACCGACGTCAGTGCCATCGACTCCAGTTCATCAGCCGACGACAGCGCTGCAGCTACGACGACGCCGCTGCTGCACCTTGACCTGCCAGCACCGTGACGAGCACCGCCTTCATCTCACACCGCGACCCTGGTCTCACCGACGACGCCATCCGACGCCGCCACCGAGTCGCTGCTCGCACCGCGACCTGAGGGCACTGCACGCCGCACCGCTGCACTTCGCACCGCAGCACCCAACGCCGGCCGACGCCAGCGCTCCTGACTTCAACAGAGAGGAGATCGATCTGCAACGCGTGTGACTTCGAGGGCCCTGACGACGCCGCACAGACCTCCGGAACCGACGCCTGCGGACGCCGTGTGTTCGGAAGCTCACCGCGAGGTCAACGACGCCCTGCATTTCTGAAAGGTACTGTTTGCGGGTCTTCCCGACACCGTAGCTGACCCGCGACGCCGCGGTCAGCCAGAACTGTTTGGATTTGTTTGTTCACGACGCCGGATAGCCCTGGTCGGAGCTATCGACATCAAGGAACTGTTTTTAAGGACACTGTGATAACTAAAGATTTTTAAAGTACTGTACTGTGGATTTTTATCGTATTGGTCTTGTTTAAAGTGTATAAAAATATTGGATATTTTTCTAAACTGGTGTGGTGTCCGTTTTTAGTGCTTACACTGTATTACTGTTGGTTATGTGCAAATGCTTTACACACTGCCTCTAAGATAAGCCTGACTGCTCGAGCCAAGCTACCAAGGGGGTGAGCAGGGGTTATTTTAGGAGTGTAACTCCCTTATCCTGACTAGGAAGAAGGGTCCCTACTTGGACAAAGGTGCAAGCCCTTGCCAACTAGAGACCCCCATTTTTAACATTGGTTGTCAGCGGTGAGGATAGGACTTGTGTTTGCACTTGACTTACAGTGATTGGTGTGCACTACTACCATATCGCAGACCATTACGTACCACTTACAGGTTCTTTTTCTTTTTGGCCTATTTTTGATCTTGCCAGTTTGAACTTGCTACTTCAACATGCCTGAATCAATTGCATCATCTGTTGCATCAGTAGAAATTGCCTTTGAGGAGGATCGATTGGAAGCCTACAATGTCAAGGAGTTAAAATCGATTTGCAAGAACCTGAAAGTCCAGGTCAGAGGCCTCACCAGGAAGGATGAGCTACAAAAGGCGCTGAGGGCCTGGGTAGCAGCCAGACATGCCAGTGGGCAATCTGGTGATCTCAATGGAGAGGTGGAGGAGCCTGTTCGTAGGGTGGATGTGCTTTTGGGAGGGGGGGAACCCTCCAGGCCAGGCAGCAGTAGTTTGTCCCCAGAGGAGCTGGAGGACAGGCGGGAAGTAAGGAGGTTTGGATTGGAGAAACTCAGAATAGAAAGTGAGAGGGAAGAGAAAAGAATAGCCATGGAGGAAAGGAAGATGGTACTAGATCATGAGAGAATGATCAAGGAGCTGGAGCTAAAGAGTAGATCCGGTTCAGATGGTGGCAGCAATTCTTCAGCACACACAGACAGGATTGTACACATCCCCAAGAATGTAGGTAAAGAGTACAAAAAGGGTGATGACATACAAAGGTGGTTTCAAGGGTACGAGTCGTCTATTCATATGAATGGGGTCCCTGAGAGGAACTGGGGAGCGGGGTTGTGGCCTCTCTTTCCAGAGGAAGCTAGGGATACTCTGATAGCTTTGGGTAAGGGGCAGGACCTCACCTATGCTGACGTGAAAGACGCTCTCCTCACTAGGTATGGGCTCACTCCTGAGAAGTACAGGGATCAGTTTAGGTCCAGTAAAAATGTCTGAGGCCAACACTTGGTTGGAATGTGTGGATATGTTCTGTAGGTCGGACTCGGACAAGACGGAGGTCCTCATCCTTGGTTCCAACCCTTCAGCATGGGACGACTCCTGGTGGCCGACATCACTGGGAACAGCCCCGACACCCACCGACCACGCACGCAACCTAGGGGTCATCCTCGACCCCACCCTCTCCATGACTAAGCAGGTCAACGCCGTTTCCTCATCCTGCTTCAACACCCTCCGAATGCTCCGCAGGATCTTCAAGTGGATCCCCACCGAAACAAGAAAAACAGTCACCCAGGCCCTCGTCACCAGCAGGCTGGACTACGGAAACGCCCTCTACGCAGGAACGACGGCTAAGCTCCTGAGACGGCTGCAACGCATCCAGAACGCCTCTGCACGTCTTATCCTCGACATCCCCCGACGCAGCCACATCACACCCCACCTGAGAGACCTGCACTGGCTCCCTGTCAACAAGAGGATAACCTTCAAGCTCCTCACCCACGCACACAAAGCACTCCACAACTCCGGACCAGCCTACCTCAACAGACGACTCAGCTTCTACACCCCCACCCGCCAGCTCCGCTCCACCAGCCTCGCCCTCGCCACAGTCCCCCGCATCCGGAAAACGACCGCCGGCGGCAGATCCTTCTCCCACCTCGCCGCCAAGACCTGGAACACCCTCCCCACCAACCTTCGGCAGACCCAAGACCTACTGGCCTTCAGAAGACTCCTCAAGACCTGGCTCTTCGATCAGTAGCAGCACCACCCCCCTCTTCCCCCAGCGCCTTGAGACCCTCACGGGTATGTAGTGCGCTTTATAAGTGACATGATTGATTGATTGATTAGGTCGCTGGATGGCTGGGTGAAGGGCAGTAATGTAACAGATTTTCAGGGGCTCTACAATTTGATTGCATGGGAGCACTTGTCTAGTCTATGTTTTGCATATCTGTGCCAGCACCTAGTTGATAGTAAGCTAACTGACCCCAGGAAGCTTGCTATGGAGGCGGACCGCTGGGTGAGTACCAGGGTCCACAAGAAAGCGTTTGGGGAGACTCAGCCAAAGGTGGGCAGGGTCCCCAGCAGAAAGGCGGGGGGACAAGGGTAAAGCACAGGAGTTCTCTAAAGGGCCTCAAACTAGTACCCAGGGTAAAGGTTCCCATCCCCCAGGTGATAAGAAGAAAGGGGTCTCTACAGGGAAGCCTGTTGAGACCGGCCCCCGCAAGTGTTATGCCTGTGACCAGGTGGGTCACTTTAAGGGGGACCCCAAGTGCCCAAAGGGGGCACAGCCACCCACCGGTGGACAGTCCAAAGTGTTGGCTAGTGTAGCGCTTGGGGAGGAGGGGTGCCCACAGGAGGGTGGGGATCCCGCAGAAATGACCCTCGTCTCACTAGGGGACAGTGAGATGGTCCCAGGAAACCAGGTGCCCCCTAACACAAAGAAATATAGCACCTGGGTGACCATCAATGGGAACAGGGTAGAGGCTCTCAGAGATACTGGAGCCAGTGTGACCTCAGTCCGGTGTCACATGGTCTCTGAGAAGCAGGTAGTCCCAGGGGCATTCCACCAAGTAGTTGCTGTAGACAACTCTGAGCGCCAGTGTATGGTGGCGCAGGTTCCCTTTGAATGGGGGGGTCTCAGGTCCCTTGAGGGTGGTTGTGAGCCCTACCATGCCTGTAGATTGTCTGCTAGGTAACGACCTGGAGCAGTCCTTATGGAAGGATGTTGAGCTCAGGTCTCACTTGGAGATGCTTGGGTTGCCAGAGTGGGCATGCGTGTCTACTCGGTCAATGGCAGCCAGAAAGGGTGATCAAGAGGACTTGGAGCCTGGAACAATGGCCCAAGTCCCTGCCAAGAGGAAGGGCAGGGGCGCGGGAAACCGGCCCCGAAGTTCCCACGGACCGGGAGGAGGCGGACCTCGAGGGGACGCCCCGGTGCCTACAGGGGAGCAGGTAGCCGAACTGGGAGACATCTCTGAGTTGACCCATTGGCAGCAAGAAGGGGGTCCCACCAGGGAGGAGTTCTGCAGGGAGCAGAACAAGTGCCCTACTCTGGAGGGTCTGCGGCGGCAGGCTGCAGACCAGGCAGCTGGTAATCAGTCCGGGTCACATCTCATCTACTGGGAGAATGGTCTCCTATACAGTGAGCTTAAGGTTGCTGATCCTGGGTCAGCCCGTGTGCTGGTGGTACCTCAGCGCTTCAGGACCTTCCTACTGGGTCTGGCTCATGACGTGCCTTTGGCAGGACATTTGGGGCAGGACAAGACCTTTGACAGGCTTGTCCCCCACTTCTTTTGGCCCCAAATGCGAAGGCAGTCAGATGCACACTGTAGGCCTTGCCAAACTTGCCAGGCAAGTGGTAAGAGTGGGAGGAAGGTCAAAGCTCCTCTCCAACCTTTTCCTGTTGTTGGAACACCCTTTGAAAGGGTAGGGATGGATATTGTGGGGCCACTGGATCCCAATACAGCCATGGGCAACAGGTACATCCTGGTCTTGGTGGACCATGCCACCCGGTACCCGGAGGCAATCCCTCTCAGGACAACGACGGCGCCAGTGGTGGGCCGGGTGTTAATGGGGATCTTTTCCCGAGTGGGCTTCCCCAGAGAGGTGGTTTCTGACAGGGGGACCAATTTCATATCCAAGTATATGACATCCCTGTGGAAGGAGTGTGGTGTAACCTACAAGTTCACCACTCCTTACCACCCACAAGGAAACGGTCTGGTGGAGAGATTCAACCAGACCTTGAAAGGCATGATCAAGGGTCTAACAGAACCCATGAGGCGTAAGTGGGACGTCCTCTTGCCATGCCTGCTCTTCGCATACAGGGAGGTGCCTCAGAAGTCTCTTGGGTACAGCCCCTTTGAGCTCCTGTATGGCCACCCTGTCAGAGGGCCTCTGAGTTTGGTAAAGGAAGGCTGGGAGGCAGCTCCCAGGAAAACTCCCCAGGATGTGTTTAGTTACATGCTGGCCTTTAGAAACCAAACTGCCCGCTTCAGGTAACTCGCTCAGGCGAACCTGGAAGCAAGCCAGGAAGAAATGAAGAGGTGGTATGACCAGAATGCCACTCTGGTCGAATTTCAACCTGGGCAGAAAGTGTGGGTCATGGCCCCAGTGGAACCTTGTGCCTTGCAGGACAAGTGGACTGGGCCATATGAGGTGGTGGAGCGTAAAAGTGACGCCACCTACCTGGTGAATTTGCAGGCTCCAAGGAACCCTTTGAGGGTCCTTCACGTGAACCGCCTCAAGCCCCACTTCGAGAGGTCCGAAGTGAGTATGCTCTTGGCGACAGATGATGGGGTGGAAGAGGAGAGTGAGCCTCTCCCTGACCTCCTGTCTACCAAGGAGCATGATGGGTCAGTGGAGGGTGTGATCCTCTCCCCTACTCTGACCCAGGAGCAGCAGGGGGACTGTCACCAGTTGTTGGGACAGTTTGCCCCACTGTTCTCTCTGACCCCCGGTGTTACTCACTGGTGTACCCATGACATAGACACTGGTGACAGCCCTCCTGTGAAGCACAAGATTTACAGGTTGACTGACCGGGTCAGGGCCAGCATCAAGGAGGAGGTCTCTAAGATGTTGGCGTTAGGGGTGATTGAGCCCTCCAACAGTCCTTGGGCCAGCCCAGTGGTCTTGGTCCCAAAGGCTGCTGCACCCGGTGCCACTCCAGAACTGCGGTTTTGTGTGGACTACCGTGGGCTCAATGCCGTCACCAGGACTGACGCGCACCCCATCCCCAGAGCTGATGAGCTCATTGATCGGTTGGGAGCTGCCCGGTTCCTCAGCACGTTTGATTTGACGTCTGGGTACTGGCAGATTGCCTTAACCGATGGGGCCAAGGAGAGATCAGCATTCTCAACCCCAGAAGGTCATTACCAATTCCGGGTGATGCCCTTTGGATTGAAGAATGCCCCTGCCACCTTTCAGAGGTTGGTCAATCAGGTGTTGGCTGGACTGGAGGATTTCAGTGCCGCCTACCTGGATGACATTGCTGTGTTCAGTTCCAGCTGGGAAGAACATTTACAGCACCTTGAGAAAGTGTTGAGGGCTCTGCAAGGTGCAGGCCTCACGATCAAGGCCAGTAAGTGCCAGATCGGGTAGGGTTCTGTGGTGTACTTGGGAAACCAGGTAGGAAGCGGCCAGGTGGCGCCCCTACAACCCCAGATTGACACCATTCTGGCTTGGGAGCCCCCCAAGACCCAGACAGAGGTGAGAGCCTTCTTAGGTCTCACCGGCTACTATAGGAGATTTGTTAGGGGCTATGGCACCATCGTTGCCCCCTTAACAGAGCTGACTTCGAAGAAGCAGCCCAGGAAAGTGATCTGGACTGAGTCCTGCCAGAAAGCTTTTGATGCCCTGAAGGCAGCCATGTGCACGGCGCCCGTGCTCAAGGCACCTGACTTCTCCAAAGAATTCGTCATGCAGACTGACGCTTCAGAGCTTGGTGTGGGAGCGGTGCTCTCACAACTGAACGAAGAGGGCCTGGATCAGCCTGTAGTCTTCCTTAGCAGGAGACTACTCCCCAGGGAACAGAGGTGGAGTGCCATAGAAAGGGAAGCTTTTGCTGTGGTCTGGGCACTGAAGAAGCTGAGACCCTACCTGTTTGGGACTCACTTCCGGGTTCAGACGGACCACAGGCCCCTCAGATGGTTGATGCAAATGAGGGGTGAGAATCCAAAACTGCTGAGGTGGTCCATCTCCCTACAGGGAATGGACTTTACGGTGGAACACCGCCCTGGTACAGAACACGCCAACGCAGATGGTATGTCCAGGTTCTTGCGCCTTAGTGAAGAGAACTCCAATGGGGTTGGGTAGTTCTCCCTACTTTCAGCTGGAGGGGACATGTGTTAGACTTGGCATCTTTTGGCGTGTTTCCCCTGACTTTTTGCTTTCTGACCTCCTGGTTTTTGACTCTGTTTTTGCTGGTGTAATGATTCTGCGCACTTTCCTCACTGCTGTCCAGTGGGAAAGTGCAAGTGCTCCTGTATAAAATGTGTTATGGATTGGTGTTTCCATGATTGGCCTATTTGATTTATGTGTCAGTCCCTTGTAAAGTGCACTGAGAGTGCCAGGGCCTATAGATCAAATGCTGTTGGTGGGCTGCAGCACTGGATTGTGCCACCCACGCAAACAGCCCGTAAAGTGTAACTCTGGCCTGCCATTGCAGAGCCTGTGTGCAGCCTGGGGCTGCCATGTCGACTTGGCAAGTGCACACACTTGCAAGTCCCAAAAAGCTTCCCTTTTCTACATGTTAGTCACCCCTAAGGTAGGCCCAAGGTACCCCTGTGGGCAGGGTGCATTGTATGTGAAAGGTAGGACATGCCCTGGTGTGTGTGGCATGTACTAATAGGGAATTACAGCCTATTTCGTTTTTCACTAATGCAAGGCTACCTGTTCCCCATAGGCCAGAATGGGCAGTTTTGATTATTACAGCTTATAATCCTAACTGACCCAGGGAACATGGTAGAAATTCGAGTTTAGTATGCCTGGACTCAGAATGATAAAATGCATCTTTTAGTGAAGTTGGTTTTAACATTCTGTGTTTGAAAATACAACTTTTAGAAAGTATGTATTTTCTTGTCTAACCATCCAAGCCTGCCTCTGCTAGGTTGTGTATTCCTTGTCTGGAGTGTGAGTGACAGGGGCTGGGGGATGCCAGGAGACAGGGCTGAATAGCAAGATCTACATGTAGATGGGTGGGAGGAGATGCACCTGGGACCTGAATAGGGCTGGGCCTTCCCTCCACAATGCTGGCTCCACCTCCTGTGGTGCGTCTGATGTCCCTGGCCTGCACTGTGAAAGGAAAGAAGGAGACTTGTCAACGAAGTGCTCCAGGACTGACCAGAACTGGTTTGGACTAGGCAAAGGCCTCTCTGCCTTCAGAGGACAAAGAGAAATTGAGGATAAAAAGGGGGACCCAAACCCCAGAAAATTGGAAATCTTTGGGATCAAGAAGACTGCCAAGAAGAAGAGCTGGAGAAGCTGTGAGGAGGAACTACCACTTTGCTGTGTGCTCTGCTGTGTTGGCCTGCAGTGGCTGCTTCTGTCTTGGGCAGTGAAAGGACTGCAACTGAACTTTCTGCAATCTACTTTGTGAGTGTCTCCAAGGGCTTGAGGTAGAGCTTGCCCCCTGTTCAAGAAGTCTCAGGAACAGCAAAGACTTCAAGCCCGACGCCGTCTACGACGCCGCTGCCGACTCCGTGTCCTGAAGGCACCGCAGAGGGCACTGCCGCAACGTGACCCGGGTCTCACCGACGATGCCTGCTGACACCGCCACCAAGCCGCTGCTCGCGACCTGTGGGCACCGCACTCCGCACCGCCGCGCTTCACGACGACGCCGTGGTATCCCTGACGACGCCGCTCAACGCCGGACTCGACGCCGCTGCTTGCACCGTGGTTCGGGGGCACCGCTCGTAAGTTACACGACGCACCGCCCTCATCCCGCACCGCAGCCTTGGCCCACCGACGCCGGTGCCATTGACTCTAGTTCGTCAGCCGACGACAGCGCTGCAGCTACGACGACGCCGCTGCTGCACCGTGACCTGCCAGCACCTTCATTTCACACCGCGACCCTGGTCTCACCGACGACGCCATCCGACGCCGCCACCGAGCCGCTGCTCGCACCGCGACCTGAGGGCACCGCACGCCGCACCGCTGCACTTCGCACCGCAGCACCCAACGCCGGCCAGCGCTCCTGACTTCAACAGAGAGGAGATCGATCTGCAACGCGTGTGACTTCGAGGGCCCCGACGACGCCGCACCGACCTCCAGAACCGACGCCTGCGGACGCCGTGTGTTCGGAAGCTCACCGCGAGGTCATCGACGCCCTGCATTTCTGAAAGGTACTGTTTGCGGGTCTTCCCAACACCGTAGCTGACCCGCGACGCCGCGGTCAGCCAGAACTGTTTGGATTTGTTTGTTCACGACGCCGGATAGCCTGGACGGAGCTATCGACATCAAGGAACTGTTTTTAAGGACACTGTGATAACTAAAGATTTTTAAAGTACTGTACTGTGGATTTTTATCGTATTGGTCTTGTTTAAAGTATATTAAAATATTGGATATTTTTCTAAACTGGTGTGGTGTCCGTTTGTAGTGCTTACACTGTATTACTGTTGGTTATGTGCAAATGCTTTACACACTGCCTCTAAGATAAGCCTGACTGCTCGTGCCAAGCTACCAAGGGGGTGAGCAGGGGTTATTTTAGGAGTGTAACTCCCTTATCCTGACTAGGAAGAAGGGTCCCTACTTGGACAAAGGTGCAAGCCCTTGCCAACTAGAGACCCCCATTTCTAACACTATAACAATCCCATATTAAAACATATCTCAGTAACGGATATATGTTTTTCACTCTGGGTGTCTGGATTTGCTGTAGATTGAGGACTACTTAATGTCTCTGGGAGTTGTACTTTGCTGAACAGTGTGTGCCTTTGTCCTCCTACCACTTGCAGCCCCAATTATTGTGGGCCTACCAAGCCTGCCTGCCAGAGCCGTAGGCCAACACTGTAGAAGTGGTAAATATTAATATGCAACGTTTTTGTAAGGCAGTAGTAAATGTTTAGGCCACACTACAGGTTGAATCCATTTCACCCAGGGAATGGAATTTTGGGAAGAATAGTATTGTCAAAGTAAAACAAAGTAAAATGTTATGCAGTTTTGAATGATGTTAGACCCCTTGGCAACTTTGCAGTAGCACCGTTATTCGAGAAGGATACAAATACATTAATTAATTCCTAAATTGAATCCCAGGAATGGTGGTAGGAATTTATTTTTAATTTGAGTCTGATAGGGAAATTGACCTGAATAGATCAAATCTGCAGTAATGCGTATCCAAAAAATGTGTCTGGTTTTAGAAGAAATTGTATATGTTATGTACATATAGGCATAGTTCTATTCATTTTAAAACTAGTCCATAATCCTAGGGACAGCTCCATCCCCACGTGCTGTTACAAGGCCAGAGTGTTATTTTGCCTCAGTGTCCACCCATTTCCGATTTTATGGACTGGATCCCAAGGCCTATGGGACACCTGGCCATCTTGGCCAGGGACTTCCAATTACCTTAACACACAGCTCTGGCATGCTAAACAGTAAGGCACAATAGCCATGTACACTATTGGAGCACTCAAGCAAGGTACATACACCCTGTGCACTACTGTTGCAAAGAGAAGCCACAAAGAAATCAAGGATGTCTTGCTCCCATACCCAGATGCTTCAGAGCAAGTGCACTGTCTCTACCCTACGTCCACTTACTGCAGCCAAAATGGATTGGTCTCCCAGGCCTATTGACGTTTAGGACAACAGAATACTTGTCTCTACATACAGGAATAGAAAAGGTTGTTACCAGGTAAACAGCTCCACTCCTACATTTAGACCCATAGAATATGACACTGCTGGAATGATGCATCACATGCACAGTGTGAGCCATTTGTCTTCTGGCCTTGCCCTGGCTACCTTCCATCCGATTGCGACTCCAGTCAAACAACTTTCCTCTTTTAATGAGATCTTATCTCTCCTGAATGAATGAATACTACTTATTCTTCTAGAATCTCTCTTCATGGCTCCCAAAAAACTGCACCCTATCCCCCGACTAACTCTTTGGCAGACGTATTGGTCATAAAAACACATGCACCTATCCTCAAGGAGAGCAAACCAGCATGACAGTTGGAAATATCTGTGCCTGTGCCCTATTTTCCTGGCATTTTGCCTAGCTACTCAGTTTATTGCACCTTCCTCAGCACATGCTTTGCTGCTATGCATAACACACATACCTTGTAATTTATTCCTGTTTACAAATCACAAAACACTCAACAGAGCAACCACAAAATGCAGTGCATTTTCCATTATGCACCACCTCAACTCCACCCATTTGCCCTTTGAGACTGCCAGGATTTAGACACTAAATGCTTTCCACTCAAGATCCTACAGTTCTGGGACCATCCTTTAATACTGCCTGCCTCCAAAGTCCATAACTAGATCTTCCTTTACCATATTCCTGGACTTCTAATCCCTCAAGCTTGAAAAGCTCTTATTAATGGTGGACTTACATTTTTGAACAGATCTCATGTGTGATCACACTATTTAGCATTCTAAAGCATTATTGGCGTTCAGGAATATAAGGTCATCACTAGCACTGTCACACACATCAAAAGACACTGCCTTGATTTGTCTTCCACAGAGACATCACCAGCCTCCCTCTTACTTATTTCCCCCAGAATGGAACAATCCACTTGCTAATTTGTTATCCATTCCTATTTCCTTCCCATTTCTACACCAAAAGCAACCGTAGACCCTACTTTGCCACAGATCAAAAATGTTCTTGTAAAAGACCTTTGTCCACAAGTTGCTGTTTTCTATCACCACCACTTATCCTGCGCAAATCTTTAATGGGAGCTTGATCCATTCCACAGGAATACAGGTCCTGGCTAATGGACACAACATCCTACAGTACTACATGATCCCTCCTCCTGGCGGAGTAAACTGTACCTCCCAATGACCCCCCAATCCTCTCTGCTTCATCAACACACCAATGCCCAATTCCCCCAGCATCCAAGAAAGCACATCTACTCCAATGAGAAGCCTCCTCGTTCAGGATTAGTTCCAAACCTATAGCATATACCTTTCAAACTCTCCCAAGTCAAGAATTGGAACAGTTTGCTTGGAGACAAAAAGGCTCCCATGTAATCTGTGACCAGTTCACACTCATCGGATCTCAGGAACTATTCAAAACCTTTCAGATGTCCCTCAAAGCTTGATATTAAACATATACCACTGCGCAGCCCCAGTGCTTCAAAAGCACAGACCTTTTAACCACACCTTTCACTGTTATGCTGAACACATGAAATCTACCTGATAGACAGGGACATCTTTGAAATCTTCTCTTACAGTGCCAAAAGCCTAGACATCATTGAGGAGTGTATGAAGAAGAGTGCCTTAAACAACATTGATACCCACTTTTCTTTAAACCTATCTGTTTCTTTGAATTATCAACTAGGAACTTATGGGTGTTCAAAGTGACCTCAGTATGAACACCAGACATGGCACTGTTGTAAGAAGGACAAAGTGTACTCGGGCTGCTTAGGTAGGCCTACCTATACTGCACGCCAAATCTAATGGATACTCTGATCAACACCAACATTGACTATGCAAATTCTCTTTCTGCCTGTATCCCAGAAAACCAACTGAACATACCTTAGAAAGTCCAGAACGCAGCTGCAAACCCCACCATGGAATACAAGACAGCCCCAATCACGCCATTCACACTCTGCCTCCACTAGTTCTGTGTCAGCAGACAGCTCAAATTCAAGAATCTCTGCATGACCGAAGATGTCTGAAGGATGCCAGAGGAGCTCCAAAAAAGTCCTTTGATTTGTCAGCAGCAGTCTAATTCATTTGATCAACAGCCTCCTGTTTATCACTTTTTCTGCAGGTGCTTGGACAGAGGTAATTCTCAGTAAAGCCCCCAGACTCCAAAACAATCTCCTCTTTCACATATATTTCTTACTTTTCTCTCTTTCAGAAAAGTCTATACAAACATCCTTGTCCCTTCTCTGAATTAACACTGCGGATACAGGTCTCTGTGTCACAATATCCAGAATACTTGATGTTCCGATGACCAGCCTGTGATCTTGGACAATTTGGTTCTGTATGGTGTTCACTACAAATATCATAAATATAATTTTAAAAAATATAAAATTAAAATGAACTAATCATATTACTGAAGCCATTAAGGAAATATGCAACTATAAAAACCTACATAAATGTTGTTCTAATTAACTTTTCTTTCTATATGTTTTGCTTTTATCTATAATATTCTTTACCTTTCATCCTTTTATTTTCACTACGTCTTCTGTTTATACACAAAATATATATGTATATATATGTTATTCGAATTTACTTATTTCACTTACATTTTTATTTCACTTCTAGATTGTATGTGTTCCTTGTTTTCATATGTTTTCATAACAATGTTACTTGGTTGTGCTTGAAAAACAAATGAGTAAGTGGGTCCTGACCAGCTGTATCTCCTCTAAATATTTTAATATTGAACCACCTGTTTTTTTTTATCTCTGCTGTGATTTAGTCTCACAAATTGAGTCTCACTCACTATAAACTACTGGAAAAATGATTTTGAGTGATAACCGACAATTCCCACATTTTAAACTAAGGCCTGCTTCTGCACAGCTGGAGGTAAGAGGCAATATGCTGATTACATAGATTATGTGTACACACATGTGCACATCTATGTGGGCTGAACAAGGATGATTACTGTCTGTCTCAGCCTGATATCTATGCGCAGGTAGCCTGTCACAGATAGTACTGTGAATACAATAAGTATGGCCTGTGCAAACTTTAAAATTTAATTAGGAATCCAAAAAGAAATTCCCAATTTCTTAATAAAAGTGTTTGTCTGTAGTGCTTTACTGTTGCATTGCTGGGTCTAAGTCTTAGTACACAGCACCTCTAGGTAAGCCTTTGACAACTGTGCTTCATTACCCTGAGAGTCTAGTAATAACAAGCATTGGCATAGCCAATAGTTCTCGCCTTTGGGACCTTATAAGTGTTTAGCCATGCAGCACATTATCCTGGGTGCTGTGCCACCAGGGATTGAAGAGCTATACACTGGATCATGCAGTCTGATTCAGGAATACATGCTTGCCTCAGTAAACATTTATGGACACATTCCAAGGCTTTTGAACACACCGACAGAAAGACAAGTTCCCCGATGCAAGTCAACAGCACTATAACATTCTGTGTATGACCGCATCACTAGAGTTTTGCACAGTCTATGAAAAAAAGCAGTGTAGTACTTTCCAATGGCAGAGACGTCACATCCTTCCTCCCCCAGGCCTCTATTCACCAGGCACCCTTCTCCACAGTTTTCCATTCAAAGCACTGCTCGCACCATCCGTTTACCAGCAAGCCCCCGCGCCCAGCCTCTGTCCGAGACCCCTAGGTATAGGAGCACTGGACATAGCAAAAACAACAAAGTGCTCCTATTTCTCGGGGAGAGGGGAAATAATGAATAAACAGGGACGGCGTCGGCATCACTTAATCTCCACGCACCTAAAAACAAAAGAATTAACCTGACCTTGTGTAATGTAACTGGTGCTTTTGTAAAGCGCTCCAATACCTTCGGGTCAGTCAAGTTTGCGCTCTATAAAAATGCCACAAAAAGTAAATTTGACCTTGTGTAATGTAACTAGCGCTTGTGTAAAAGGCTCCAACACCTTCAGGCCACTTGAGTTCACATTATATAATAAAAAATGTCTCACAGTCCCTGGGGAGCTGCCACGAATGTGCTTTGAAATTAGAGCTCTGAGAGGAGGAGGATGACAGGAAGAGGCAGCAGGCGGGCATGCAGCATCATGGGAGAAGGTGAGAGGAGTGAATGCTGCTCCCATTTGACAGGTAGAGGGCGAAATAATGAATAAACAGGAATGGCGTCGGCATCACTTTAGCTCCACACACCTAAAAACAAAACAATTAACCTGACCTTGTGTAATATAACTGGCGCTTTTGTAAAGCGCTCCAATAGCTTCGGGTTAGTCAAGTTTGCGCTCTATAAAAATGCCCCAAAAAGTAAATCTGACCTTGTGTAATGTAACTACTGCTCATGTAAAGCGTTCCAACGCCTACGCGTTCCTCGAGTTCACATTACATGATAAAAAATGCCTCACTGTTCCTGGGGTGCTGCTGTGAATGTGCTTTGAAATTAGAGCTCTGAGAGGAGGAGGACGACAGGACAAGGCAGGGGGGAGGGCATGCAGTGACCTGGGAGGAGGTGGGAGGGACAAATGCTGGTTCCATTTGTCAGGTAGAGGGGAAGTAATGAATAAACTGGGGCAGTGTTGGCATCACTTAATCTACGCACACCTAAAAACTAAAAAATTAACCTGAGCTCGTGTAATGTAACTGGGGTTTTTGTAAAGAGCTTCAATACCTTTGGATCAGTCGGGTTCGCGCTCTATAAAAATGTCCCCAAAAATGAATCTGGCATTGTGCAATATAACTAGCACTATAACTATAACTAATACTAATACTAACTATAACTAATGCTCCAACACCTTAGCGTTGCTCAAGTTCACATTATATAAACAAGTGCACGAGAAAATGCAACAGGAGTTGCCCAAGCCTTGCCCTTAACTGTGCTTCAAGGTTGGGCTGCTGAAGGGCAGGTGACTGAGGCTCACCAAAGCAACAAGCAGCGAAGTGGGAGGGGTTTGGGGCAAATCCTCGCACTTTAAAGTCAGAGAAAGTTAAAGAGGCGACCTCAAAAACAGCGTCTGAAGCATCTGAAATTTCATCTCGGGATTTGAATAGGACAGGGAGATTAAGTGATGGGTGTCGAAGCTGATCCACAATGACTTGAACAGGTATCAAAGAAAAGAAAAGTCCCCCAAATGAACACAGAAGCACAATGATAACAGTAATTGGGTGGTGCTCTTTGGGAGGAAACCAAACACAAAAAAGGAGGGACAAAGAGGAAATTTTAACCACTAGCAAGCAGGCATTTTTGAACGACAATCGAAGAGACGAACAAACAGGCAATGGACGGGCTGTAAGCCCACAGAGTGAATACAGCAATGCCCAGTGTCTGCACTGGGACCCTCCGACCCAGATTTCTCACATAAAATATATGAATAAAAACAAATGTTTGTGTTTTGTGACAAACACATATACCAATGAAAGTCAGTGTCACAACATATAACACACAGTGCAAGCAATTACGGAAGAACGCGAGAAGCCAAATAATGCTCTATCAGTGCCCATGAAGAAAATGTGTTTTGTGCTGTAACAAATGAAGTGCTGTGTCAGTGACAAAATGTACAGCGATGTCACTCATTTCATGACCCATTTCTCTGCAGGGCAAAAGCTCACTGCATGAACAAAGACGCAACTGTTCTGACCCAGCAGAGCGCTTCTATTTCAAAATAGCCTTTGCTAGATTTTATGCGAACACACTATTCTGAAAAAAGCATAAATGCTTTTTTTTCCAAATTTTGATATTATTGGGTGTAACAGTATTGTTCAGATTTGGGGGGTTTAACTAGCCACGACATTGTAATGCAACAACCTTTTTAAAACCTACTATTGAAAATGGGGGTTTTATTAATAAACACGATCTTACATTACAGCCATATATGAATGCCGAATTTAAAGTCGATTGCATGTTTATGAAGATAGCGGTAGCGCCTCAAAGGATTGATTTTTAGGCTTCCTTGCTTGAACAGTGCATCTTTTTCTCATTTTGATGACAGTCCCTGTTCCTTCCACTGAAGGAATGTGACTGAAGGATAGCAGGAAGAGGTACCTCTCGCACCTGCCTGGACCCCACATGCCCTTGCTCTGCATGTCGTACTGGTCCATGTATGTCAGTGCTATGAAGGGACCGTCAGATGCCAGGTGGCGCTTTACAAAACATACATATGAATTAAACGCTATTGGACCCGGGTATAAAAGTGATCTGCTTCAAAAGGTTTGTGCAGAGGACAATGTAACAATCTTTCAGCCCATTAGTGGTACACGCTTGTTCCTAATGTGCACTTAATGTGCTTTTTAAAGTATTTCAAATAGCTTATGCAGGTAAATGAGAGGCATTTAAAGTCCCAGGTGCATACTGTAGAATGATTGCCAGTGTTTTAAATACATGTTTGAAGATCACCTTAAAAGTCATGTTTTTCACTTCCAAATATGTGTTTGAAAGTAAGAATGCTGTAAAACATCCACAACCCATTTAAAGCGATAGCAATATATTGAGCTTTATAATGAAATTCCTTAATTTTCTAGTTAGCATAGATTAATCATGGTTGTTTTTTCACTTTTGACCTACTTCGTGTGTGTGATTCATTCTAAAATTAAGAGTTTTGGAATTGGTAAAGACATCCTACAGAGGATGTGACAGAGTAAGTACTAGCCAATTCTGATTGTATACCATGTTTTGCTTTGTGCAAAATTGGGCAAGGGAGTGTGTGAAAATGTAGGTTTTGCCACAGTTCCTGGAATAGATATTAAAGACTTGTGTGCAACATGATTTTGTACACACAGTCATAGTTCTTCGGCATGTGTCAGAGCTGCCTACCTTTACCAGTGGACATGCTGTCCAGTTTAGAGGTATGTTTAGCATAGAAGTCACACGTTTGGAACGCAGGAGTGTGAATCTGGCCTTTGATCAATAAATAAGTACATGTGAGTTAGATAACCGACCCTGAGCGGCCTGTCTTTCATGATAGTTCACTATTTACAGCTCATGCACTAACTTAGTAACACCCCACGTTACCACACGTGCTGCAGACAGCTCAGCTCAAAAATACTCGGCGTTTGTCAATGCTCTCTGTTTTCAAGCTTTGATGTCCACAGTACATGCACTAACACGCAAATGAGAGCTCTGTACTGTACCTGTGCAGAGGCACAGAATGGGGGGTTACTGGTGGGGCGTACTTGTACTATCTTATGTTGTCCCTTGGAGCAAAAGAAAAAAAGACATCTATATTTATAAATATTTTTCATTTAAGTTTTTGATATTGCACTGGTAGACCCCAAAGAGTGACATTGTGGCTTACAACTAAGGACATTAGTAATTAGAGTTTAATTTATTGCATTATTGCAAAATATAACATAGACATATTTGTCCAGAATCACACAATTTGTGAAGTTCCAAAGCAAGGATTACAACTTAGGTTTAAAGGTCCACAATATAGTCACTAGACAGCAATAACTTTCATCACAGCCCTTTCCATCTAAGGCACTCAAGCAAAAAAATGGCAGATATTTTAAAGCCACCAGTGTGTGGTTATACGTTTTTTGCCACTGTAGCCTCTAGCAAAGAAAGGAAGTTATTCAAATTGTAGAGCAGCACACAGCCCTACTTCTCTAGAGGAGAGTGGCACATCACACTGGGTGGCTGGTGCAAAGACACTGCAGGTGGTCTCCAAGTTCACTCGGGTATCTAATATTAATAATGACAATTGAAAGATAGACACAAGATGGAACGGTACTGCTTCTCATCTAACAGCCTCCCAGCACACCCAGTAAAAAATCATCGTCATCAAACCAGGCGTGGCCGGTGCAGGTAAGTGCAGTGGGGTGGTGGCGAGGTCGAGGGGGTTGTAGGGGGGAGTCAGCAGAGGACGGAATAGGGAAAATAAAATAGAAAGATAAATAAAACCACTTACCTTACGCTCGCCGAGTCGCTCAGCGATGCAAGGTAAGTGGTTTTATAATTTTATTTTATGTTATTTTCCCTATTCCGTCGTCTATCAACTTTCTACCCCCCCAGCCCAGCGCCGCTGCTTTTACCTGCACCGGCCACGACTGATCATGACAATAGCAAGAGTAATACTAGTGACAATAATGCCATCAAGAACACTGTGCCCCTTTGGAGCCCGGCATCCTTGGCCGTTATCAACACGTTCTCTCAAGGCCCTGCAAGCAGTGTCAGCTTTTCTCAGTTTTCTTCCAGTCCGGATTGGACTAAAGAAATGCAACTTTCCTAGTCATGCACTCTAGCAATTTCACCAGTTTATAACATATTCAAAATGCTACCATCAGACTCTTGCTCAGGCTGAATAATGTTTTGACATATATCTGACCATCTGTGTAAACTCCTCTGGTTACCAACAGAAAAAGAGCCCAGTTCAAAGCGGCATCTACGGTTTGCCACTCTTTGCAGGGCCTGGGCGCCACATTTCTCAAGCACACATTTACTTAATATGAAGTCCCAAGACAGCTCCGTTCCACCTCCGCACTGCAGTTAACCATATCAAGGTTTAAACTGAACAAAATGTGGAGGAAACGCTCTCAGAACGGCAGCAGCCCAAATGCGGAATAATATTTCCATAGAAAGTCACAGCAGCCCGACTTGGTTGAGCTTCCAAAAGAAAAAGAAAAACTTGGCCTTTCAACTCCTCAAAACATCTTTCTTTTGCAGCAGTAACCCTCCCAATGGAGATATGATCTGGTACCCAAGCATCAGGAGACTCCACCAGAGTGTAGGAGCACATAATAATAATAATAATAATAATAATAATAATAATAATAATAACAATACCAATAATAATAATAATATGACTAATAATAATAATAATAATAATAATAATAATAATAATAATAATAATAATAACAATAATAATAATAATAATAATAATGATAATAACAATACCAATAATAATAACAATACCAATAATAATAATACGACTAATAATAATAATAATAACAACAATAATAATAATAATAATAATAATAACAATACCAATAATAATAAGGTGACTAATAATAATAATAATAATAATAATAATAATAATAATAACAATAATAATAATAATAATAACAATACCAATAATAATAATATGACTAATAATAATAATAAAAATAATGATAATAATAATGACAAGAGTACTATTACTACTGATGATAATGATAATAATACTACTACTAATAATAATAATAAAATGAATAATAATAATACGACTGCTACTACTACTACTAATAACAACGATAATAATAGAAAATAATCATAATAATCATAACATTAATAACAATAGTACTACTACTAATGATAATACTAATAATAATCATCATCATACAACTAGTACTACTACTAATAATGCCTATAATAAATAATTATAATAATAATGATAACATTCATAACAATAGTGCTACTACTAATGATAATAATTCTAATAATACATAATGATAATAATAATGATAACATTAATAATAACAGTAATGATAACATTAATAATAATAGTACTACTACTACTAATAATAATAATAGTAAAAATACTACTTCTACGACCACTACTACTACTACTAATAATAATAATAATATAATAATCCTATGTCAAAACGTATATGCAAAGACCAGCAGACAGGGGACGGATGGGTTGATTCTGCTTTTTGCAGAGGAGCCTTGAGATCATCGTAAATTTCACTACTATGTGCCAAAATACTACTACCTTGTTTTCAGAACAAATTTGCCCAATGCATAATTTTCAAAATGCATTTCTTTTTTGATTAAAGATGTTAATGTTCGACCTGTTTTACATTGACTTTAAGAAAAGGAAGTGCGGAGGTTCCTCGTACATCAGAGCTAGAACTGACTGCTGTCAGTCATATTTGTAGGCATAAGCTGTGTCTTTAAGTGTTTCTATATGTAAATGCAGGCTTATTGTTAATTAATAGTAATTAGACTTTTTTTAGAGGACGGACCGGCTGGTTTGGTGTTTGGTAGCACTGCAAGCAACTGATGTTACTTTAGCTTTTAAGAGCGACATTTAGAATGTTGCTAAAACTCCATCTTGTAACAGTTATGAGAGCGGAAGCAGACGCCTAATTGAGCGCCTATGATCACACAGTGTGGTCAGTGGAATAAGCAGTGATATGAAACCACTCCTCTTGGGACCACATATCCTTTCAGCTCATGCACTAGGCTATGTGGCAATATGTCAGTACTTTTTTCAAAGCTATAATGTGGCATATGATTGGGGATTCTATTACCTTTTGTCTCCAAGTTGACTTCGTTTCGTTGCACTAAAAATAGAACCAGCATTTCTAAATCTGCCTCACTAAGTGATGGTGAGAAGATTTTACATCACCCCATTTGCTGTTGATGGTAATGCAGCATTTCACAATGCACATTCTAGCTTCTACTCGCTTCGTGCCTAGCGTAGTTTCCTCCACGTTTACTATCTCTTAGCTACCATCTCCTGTCTACCATAGCCATTTGCAGTGGACTTCCTATTAGTATTTCTGCCTGTTGTGTTACCAACATTTTATTTCTTGGTTGGAGCAAATACCCGGGCTATTTTGTAACCCTAAACCCTAATTACCTTCTAGAGGGGCAGCTCTCTTTTTTTATATATAAAACTGCTCTTTATTTTCATTTTTCAGTACCATAACAGTGTGAAATACATTATACATTCCTGCATAAATCAGTCGACATGTAAGAGTGAAGTGAATATCCATTTGAGGCCCACAGTTCTCATTTCCGCCTTCATTCCTGCATTCAAGGGCCCCTTGTGCCCCCCCTGCTCCTTGCTGTCCTGAATTCTGTATGTCGATCTCTTTCTTTAATAAACGGGATTGCATACTTGACATCTAGAGCATAGCGTTGTACAAAACGTATTAAAAACAACAAAACTGTCTCCCGCTTGCGCTCTACTTACTCTTTGTCCTACCACACGTAGTAAGTAGCTCATCCGGCGCATACATTTAATAATCCACAAAATCTGCTCATGCTGTCTTGGGCAGCCCTTGACCGTCTAAGATTGAATGGCATACCACAAGCCTTTCAATTCCAGCATGCCACTGATTTGTCATATTCCATATCTGCAAGCCTCTGTGCTATTTCAGCCCACTGTGAATCTACAGCTCCCTACCAACTTCAGGGAGGTCTCATATTGAACTTTGCCTCCAATGCAAGCAGATAAGTATTCCACATGGTCCCCACCATTCCAACCCCCCTCCGCTTGCCAAATTCAAATAGGGAGTCTATTTCTGCAGTTGCCCACCTTATCAGGTCTTTCATCCAAATATATATGCTTGTGGGTGGGGGCTGCTGTTTTCCATAACATTGCTATGCGCCGCTTTAAGAGCAACAGTGTCAAATCAATTAACTTTACCCAGTGTTTGGTCCTCTTAGATGTTGCCAATTTACTCAGAAGGCAAACCATGGGGCCTCGTTCCACCGGCCTCTTGATCATCTCTCCAAATCCCCCACTGTCCTGTGCCAATACTGTTTAATAAAAGGACCCTGCTACTCCATGTGGTGGAACCCTGCATCTTCCACATGGCACCTCAGGCACACTGAGCTTGCCCCTGTAAACATGTGGGCTGTACGTCCAAGTGTCAGGTATGCCTCGTGGAGATAATTGAACGGGATTTATTTTAACCAGGCATTTCGGGACACTCACTGCATGTCCCCCAGATCCTCAGCCCCGTCTTTATCTGCAATTTGTTTCACCATACCTCTCCCATTTCTCTTGTGGTGTCATGAGTGCAGGCAAATATGTCAGTATAGTGGAATAGAGTACTGTTACTGCCCTCCTCCCCATTCCACGAGTCAGTCGCATGACTGACATGGGTGACTCCACTCAATCGAAGGACCACAGTTGTCCCAAAGTGCGTGTTGTGCATTATGGCCAGGGCCCATGAAGTATGTGTCTTGTACATCATCCTATGTTCGTAGAGTGCCATGAATGTACAAGTCCCCAAGAGTCAATATTACCACCTCCATCCAACGGTTCTTCCCATGTGCCATACTCAGTGTCCTAATCAGAGGCACAGCCCATATTGGGGTTTCCTTGGACTATGGAAACCCACTTTGTTTCTAGTGAATATATCTTTGCCAGCAATATTTCGCTAACATCGCTAACTTTTGCCTGTATCTCTTGTCCGGGCCCCTCGACATAAGGCAGTGGAGTAATTCAGTCATATCTGTTCCTTGCGGATCACCAACCAACTCCTCATCCATCAATGTTAAGCAGCTGTATAGTAACTCTCATAGGGTACCAAGTCCTCCTCAATCTATTTGGTTATAAAGCATCTGAAGGGCCGCCCTTTTCTCCCCATGCCTCAAATCAAGTCTGAAAATATACTTTTTGAGACCTTGAAGAACTGTCCGGGAAGGCAAATCGGAAGAACCGAGAAAAGATATAGTAACCAGGACAGGACCAGCATCTTCGCTATTGCTATCCTGCCCATGGGAATAATGGCAGTGTGATCCAGAACTTGCAGGACAGCCTAGTTGCTGCCATCACTCTTCCTAGGTTTCTGTCAATGAGCGCCTCATCTGTGGAATATACTGTCACTCCAAGGTACCCAGAGGAGTCGAAGCACCATTCAAGTCTTGATGCCGCAGCCACTGCCCACTCCGTTTCTTGATAGGAGGCACAGTAGGAATAGGCTTGATTTGCTCAAAATTACTGGTAAACCGGAGCAGTTAATAAATTCCTCAAGTATTTCCATTATGGCAGAAGTGTCCGCAGCCCATCATATAGGTAGATCAGAACTCTATCTGCAAATAGCGAGACAATTTGCCATCTATCTCCTTGGCGAATGCTCCAAGCTGCCTCCACACTTCTGAGCAAACATGCTGATGGCTTCATGGCTATGGCAAAAATGAGGGGTGAGTGTCTGCATCCCTGCCTGATCCCTCTATTTATAGAGAACTCTCTGGAAATTACTTGACCTGTGCATACCCTTACCACGAGGTCCATGTAGAGAATTTAAATCCACCTCTGATAATGTGGGCCAACCTCCATCTCCTGCAGTACTTGCATCAGTTAGGAGCACCAGAAAGTGTTGAATGCTTTTTCAATGTCGAGTGATACTGCTGTCTGCAGCGATCCACCCTGCTTGCACCATCGATCAGACTGAATAAATGGTGTTAAGTTTAGGAAAGTATTTCTGCCAGGTATAAAACCATTCTGGTCCGGGTGAACAACAGAATTCACAATTCTAACAGCCTGTTTGCAAGTATTTTTCTCCAAAATGTTGTAATCTAGGTTTACAAATCCGGGGGGTCTCTACCTTGCTATGGTAGTACCACTATGAGTGTTTCTCTAATGGTATTTGGCAGATGCCCCACCTCCCCGGCCCCCTCATAAACCTTGAGCAGCTTGGGGGCTAATATTGTCTTGTAGGCAGTGTAAAACTCAGCGGGGAATCCATCTGTCCCCAGGATTTTATTATGTGCCATCTGATCTATCACTATGCAGATCTCCTAAATGGATATGCGTTTATCCAGTATCTCTAGCTGGAGGGGGTCCAGCCTTGGGAGCTCTATGCCTGTGAGATAGCCCCATAGAACGCCCAGACCTGACATGTCTTGTGCTTTGTAGAGCATGGTGTAGTAGTATTCAAAGGCCATACTGATATCATCTTGGGTGTTAACCACCCCACCGTGTGCAGACCTCACAGCCCCTTTGGGTGTCATGATTGCCTCAGTCCTCAGGAGCCAAGGCAGCATCTGGTCTGACTTGGTGCCCTTACCATGCAGTCAGGCCAGATATTCACTGTAGTCCAACCTTCGCAGACTGTCCTCTAGGTCTTTAAACTTCTCTCTCAGTGCCCTCAGGATGTGAACACACCCATGCTCAAGATTAAATTCTTCTCTGCGAATCTCACCTTCTGTTTTCAAGATATCCCTGTTGAGACCCTTTTTGACACAATGTGTGGTCTTAATGCATAAGCCCCTTAGCACCACCTTGAAAGCATCCCGTTTAAGTAGTCCATCATTGGCTATCCCTTCATTGTGAATAAAGTACTCAGTTATAGCCTTACCAACACTAAATCCTGCAATGCTCTGACATTCAGGTGCCACTTCGGTATCTGCGTTCTGGGTTTTCCCCATTTGATCATCATCTGGAGAGGGCTGTGATCGGACAGCATGCACCTCATGTTTTCTGTGTCTAGTATCTTCGTGGACATTTGCGGGTTACATAGAAATATATCTAGCTTGGTGTGTAGTAAGAATACTCCTTATTGTGTGGATGCTAAAGTCTACAAGCATACAACAAGTCCCAGGCTTTCATCCATCCCACAAAATGAGCAGTAATCCTACTACTCAGGGTGCCCTGTATTGGGGGTTGGAACGATCTGCCTCTAGGTCTGGTACACAGTTGAAGTCATCCTACTCAGATATGAAACGTGGCTGCATCTTGAAGCAGTGTTGGGGTCCTTGAGTTTAGAAAGCAGAGCGACTGGAGTTTGGGGCACAGATCACCAGCAAGGCCAAGGGAGTTCCATCCAGCAGTCCCTCTATTATCACATTTCTGGCCTCACTATCTGACTGAGCTTTAGGACATAGGGAACACTTGGGGCAATCCACACCAGAACCACCCTGGCATGCACTGAATATGTGGTTCCTATAATTTGGCCTCTCCATCTCGACAGTCAATGCAGTTTGAAGGAGTGCATGTTTGTCTACTGTATGTAGGCTATATAAATGACTCCCCGCTTAAGGTAGGCCTGCACTTTTTGCCTCTTGGTCGGTGCAACTATACCCTGTACATTCCATGTCAAGATATTGTGGAACAGTGCATCCTGGTGTCCACCAGTATTTATCTCTATGTAACATCGCTGCCTATGATAATCTCCTCTTTTTTGCCACAATAGTGTTGTGTGTGTTTAGGAAGGGGGACAACTGAACAACATACTAATTGATTAACAAATCCAACTCCCTCTCCCCTGGCAGGTTGGCACCAGGCCTGAAGTTGAAAATGCATGCCACCACCAGGTTCGGCAGGGCCCCCGGCAGTGGGGCGTGGCCCAGCACCCTGTGTGCCCTCTTGACAAAAAAGAAGGTTGGTTTCTTGCCTGCTAGCATGGATTCCAAAAGCCATTGTTTGATGAACCATATTTTGGATCTCCATGGGTTCTGGGATCCCACCAATATGGATATTGTTCCGCCTAGCTCAGCCTTCAGTGTCTTGCATTCGGTTTCTCAGAATTTGAACCTCCTCGCTTAACAAGCCTACTTGTGTCAGGAGCTCTTTGACAGTGGTGATGCATCGACATTATGGATGACTCAGTGTCTTTCATGTAGCTGACTAGTTTTCTGTAGTGCACGTAGTAATCCTGGTATTACTGCATCAAACTTTGCTTCAAGCTTCTGGTCGAATTTGATGGAGAAGTCCTCTGTGCAAAGCCCCACCTCACACCATAGGCATGGGGGCCTGGTCAGACATGTCCTTCGCCCCATGTAGTTTGGCTGTTTTAGGTTTGATAATATTGTGGTTGAAGAGGTGCCTGGGGTGGAAGCGTCCACGTACCTCCTCACTGGCACAAAGCAGCCCACTCTTGTTCCACCGTGGGGGAATTCAGACCCCAATCAACCCATGTTGATCCCCCATGGTCAGCTTGTCAAGGCCCCTCGTGATATCATGTCAAATTCCATAGAGTTTGGTTGGGCCAACGGAGTTACTTCAGGTGCACCAGTGGTTTAATATTGCACCCGCACCCGCACCACCTCCTCACCCGTTACAGTTGTGGGGACTCTCTCCTTTCTCTTACGGCTTCCAGCAGGGGGAAGGACCCAGTTTGATATACTGTCCAGGTTGTCTCCTAACAGCCCTCCGCAATTGCTGGTACTCTCCCATTCTAGCAGGGCTGCCCAGCACACTCGTCCACCTTGTGTATTTGGCCCCATAGAGAAACTCCAGCACCTGGCCCAAAACTCCACTGGGTGGCCAACAATGCACTCAGTCTGCAGGGGTGTTAGCTCAGTTCATGCAGCCTGATCCTGGCAATGTGGAGACCTGGATCCTAAGGCAAGCCTCTATACTTCGCCTGGCTTTCCACTCACCCGGGACCCACAGGCAGCCAGCCCTGGGCTGCCATTCCGTAGTGCTTCATTCATCCGTGGCCTCACCTTTAAAGCCTTGGTGGTGCTGTTCCAGTCCCAGAGGGGGATGATCTCCAAACCACTCTGCATCCCTCGGCAATCCCTCCCAGTGTGACCCTGATGAGGGATCACAGTCTTGCGCTGGCCTCTCTCTCCACTGCCATCAGCGCCAGTCATTGAGCCGAGCCTCTGCCTTCTATGTAGGTGGTATGAGAAACAGGTTTCTTCCGGATCACTGACAGGTGAAGGGGATTCTTGGGAGCTCTTCGGTGATGCGACCTACACTGTCACCATCATGGACACGTGACATCCCCGGGTCAGCTCTCTTTCATCATCTCTAACCACAAAATCGTATCTCGCCTGGACTCATTCAGCCAAATTATCAACTTTTGCGTCGTTGAAGCTGACTTTGAACTTCTAGCACCAACTCTGCCCACAACATCATCCCCGTGTCCCTCTCAGAGATCTGAGAGGCTTGTTCCTCAGTTTGATCTAACTCGTTGGAGTACAATTGCCAGTACAGTAGAGTGGTTTCCCCCCTTAACTTTTATGCTTTGTTGTTAGGAGTGCACCAGCCAGAGATGTCGACTCATACAGCTACCACCATGTGTCACACTGAATCACGTGGGCGAACACCAAAGATATAATGTCACACAAGCTGAGGTGGAAACCATCTTGCACGGTAGGTTTCCATCCTCGTTTGAGAAAGCTTAGCGCTAGCTAAATACATTCAGGATTGTAAGTCCACCTCAAAAAATAGGAGACTCACCCAGACGCCTTGGTTTGTGCAGTTCAGAGGGGTTTAGAACCATCTCCTGCGCTCATTCACATATCGCACCCTACTCTCCTCTTCAAGCCACCCTCCCTAAATCTGATCACACAGTGCACTTTTTTCACTTTGGCACGAGGACACCATAGCATTTTCATATTTAGAAAGGCATAGTGCTCTGCGATTTATTGGCACAAATGCGAACATGGGCATAATAAAGGGGTAGCGCTGTACAAATGAAAATGGCGTTATGTTTTAAAATCACTAGTAATTTATTTTAAGACTATATTATTGTTCATAAATGATGTTTCTCTTTTTGTGCGACGTAGCTTACGTGTGGAAATGTTTATGAGCCCATACCACTGTCTCACTGTGCGCTATACAAGGGCTACCAGGCTAATGTGTTTTGGAACAGCACAATGAATTTGCCATTGCTAATTTTGATCGAACAGGTGCATATCGGTTTTTATGTCAGACTTTTCTTATTGCCTCTCACATCCTTCGAGAAATAAGATACATTCAACAATTGTTTTAGTTATATATACATTATTTCAGATTCAAAATCGCGTTTTCACGAGCAATTTCTCGTTTGCATATTGAAAATCTTTAACAATATTTCATCACCTTGGAGAGAATTACTTAGGAATTTGAATTTGCATTTCTGCAGATGGAGAATCAGACTGATTGTGTTTACTCAGCCTGCTCACACAGGAACATCTCATGCCCTGCTACCTCTCGCCATTTAGCAGAGCTGGAAATCTCATCAGATGCATTGTACATTAGGTCACATTTCGTATTCTTTTTTCTTTCTCCCACTTCATTTTTTTTTTAGGAAATTCAAGGGAACATTTAGAATAGTTCCGCAGTTCAGAAATAATGATGGCTCTCTGCGAGACAGGGACTGCAAGTGAAAATGTATCATTACAGCTTAGGCCACCCAGCACACCAGACATTTAAATGTTTCTTCCTGTCTCTGATGAAAGGGAGACAAACTACAATTTCTATTTCAAAGCTGTCGGCCCTGCCGAGGCCTCATTTCTATACACCTAGCTCAGCTCGCTGCTCACAGGTGCTGCTTTTATAATTATTTATAGAGAATGGGAGCTCTTGCACAAACCATTTTTGTAAACATTGCCATCCATTTAAAATTCGCTCGGTTTACTATTTTTAAGAACCTGCACAAGAGTAAATTGAAAAATCTTTAGCCTGTTTCTAGTATATTCCGTAAAACTATGGGGCATATTAGCAAGACCGGCGATAAAATTATCGCCGTTTTAGCGGCAGGAAACTGCCGCCAAAACGGCGATAATGGGCTTGCTAATATGCGTTATAGCATTCCAATAGAAGCCCAGGTTAGATGTGCAGGACATCTAACCTGAGCTTCTATTGGAATTCTATAACGCATATTAGCAAGCCCATTATCGCCGTTTTAGCGGCAGTTTCCTGCCGCTAAAACGGCGATAATTTTATCGCCGGTCTTGCTAATATGCCCCAATGGGTTTTCATTGCTCTTCAATTGAGATGATGAGGAGGAGTGTGGTCGGTCAAGAGGGCACGCCAGAGCTTGGATCCGAGAACACACCGGGACATGGGGTAGCAGTACATTGCTGGACCTGCTTTATAATGCCCATGGTGACCAGTGCTGAAGCTCTTAAGAAATATGCTGCTGCCAGTGCATAAATCACCTACGACGCTTGTGCATCCCGAGGTTTGCCAAGGTTCATCGAGGCAGGTCATTCTCTGTACTGACGGCCAGGCTTTGGAACACCTTGCCTATCCACCTTCGCATGGCTGAGTCTGAGCACTGTTTCAGGAAAGATTTAAAAACCTGGCTCTTTAATCAAGTGTAGATATGAGTGGCGGTCCTGTTCTTCAGTCTCTGCTTTTGAGCACCGGGATGCCTCAGTTGAGGCAACCGCATGCTGTACAAATGACTTTGATCGATTGATTGATTGATAAACCACCGAGATGTAGCTGTCATATTCGTACATTTGAAGAGAATCCCACTCAAACTTTGCAGTACAAGATATAGAGCATTTCCGTAGTCCGGGCATGCCACAAGACAGCCACCATTGACCGGGTCAAGTTATTGTGGGGGAATAAACATTTTGCACAGAAGGAACAACTGTAACAAGCAGACAAAAATTGTTTTTTGGAGTAGAGCCTGCAAAGACATATTCATACCAAATGGAAAGCCCAAGCTCCAAATCACGAGGACAACAACTGCCAGAGAACTTGGCACTTCTAGCCATAACTCAATGGACCAAAATATTGCATTTTCTCAATAACCAAAACCATATTATTCTCCCGATTACACTTCAGTAAGTTGACAGCCATCCATTCTAGAGTAAAGAAATGGTTGGCCGTCAATGTCATGAAGGTTAAATTTAGAAGTAGAGTAGTAAATCAACCATTTCCCTGAAAGACTACATCAGACAGGAATGGAAGAAATTCACTTGAAGCTGAGATGCAACAGAAGAGGCATGGGAGGGGCCATAACTGCACCACATCCTTTTCTGAAATAGGGTGGTGGCGAAGAAATGACCAATGAAAGAAACTGAAAGGCAGTAGTTTACAATGTGACTCTAGTTGAAATTTTGAATTAACTTTTTTAAGTCAATATTTCCCCCACATGATTATTATGTATATTCAAGCGCTTTCAATACAAAAACGCTCCATAAAAATAGCGATTTGTTGCTTTTGAGTGACAGGGATATAAATCGTGATACATCATTTCGCAGTTCTTTTAAATGAAAAAGGCGCTCGAGAGAGTCGCTGAAGACGATGTTAACAAATCCCATATTCATAGCCGCCTGACCCAGGCGGAAGAGTCTTCTACAACAGTTGGTCTTCACAACTCTGATGGAAGCTAAATATTACTAGCAGCTACTACAGGTGCTGCTGGAGCTGTCTTAGATCTAGTGAGAGCTCGTTTCTGGTGCCTCTAGGCTTCCATATGTAAAATGCTCTTCCTGTCTGGGTGAACAGAGTATCCCTTAGATGACAGATTTCTAATTCTTGCTTTAAGTGCAGCAATAAAGCTTTGAGCAAGGATGCAGTATCATGAACGTGACGTGCCTGTGCAAAAACTGGCTTGCGTGTCTTCCTTTGCTGTGTTTCCTTGATGTAAGGTCCAAGGTCTGTATCATGATGGGTTGTGCTGGCGCACTGCAGAGATGATCCCCTGTTTCATGCACCTTCAGTACGTAAAGTGAATTCATTTAACCCGATATTTCTCTGAGTTAGTGCTTTATTTTCCATAAGCACAGCTCAGAAACAGAAATAGCCAAACCTTGCCCACTGATTCCGAGCTCTACTACATCAGATCTTGGATGTGCTTAGCACAGAGACACAGATTACACTTTTATATCACTTAGTGCATATTTCATATGTGTTCCTTTCTCAGAATATGGTAAAAAAAACTTACAAGACAAGTTTCGCCATAAAGGGACAACTTCATAAAATGTGCTCTAACATATGCAAAAATGTAATACGAACATCTGTGTGGATGTATGATGGAACTTTGCATGGCTTCACCATGCAGTGGTTACAATGCAGGTACCGTTACCACGTGTTACCTTTACCACACAGGATGTTACATTGATTATGTCTTCACCACGCATGCCTTTACAACGAATTTCCTTGTAATGGCATGGATGTTGAAGGCATGTGCGTGGCAAATGTTTTTCCTCAAAATGTAAAACCACCTCTCTAGACCCTAGTCCTGAGCCTTGGCCCCTGGCGCAACACCCTCTGGCCCCCAGCTCTAAAAAAAAAAAAATCCAGTCCCAGCCCTGAGCCCTAAAACCGGACACTGGTGCAATCCCCCTGGCCCCCAGCCCTTTAAAAAAAAAAACGTCGCCAGCCCTGAGACCTAAAACCGGACCCCTGCACAACGACCCTAGCCCCCAGCCCTAAAAAAAAAAACATGTCCCCAGCCCTAAAACCAGCCCCTAGCGCTACCCCACCATCCCCAGCCCTGAGCCCCAAAGTCAGACCTACTGCGGCACCAGCCCTGAGAACCCTCCCACCCCATACTCTTGTGTGCAATCCCCCTTACCTAAAAGGGGATGAGGCTGTACCAGTTCCAGTTGGTCGAGGCTGATGTGCAGGTTATTTTTTTTTTAAATTGTAAGACTGACGTGTACCCCTTTGCCGGTCTTCTGAGGTAAAGATGCTGATTGCCTTTACCACGCATACGCCCTTACCACCTGTACCACACATATGCCCTTACCATACATGCCTTTACACATTGTAAAGGCATGCATGGTAAAGGCATATTCGTTGTAAAATCACACATGGTAAATCTATGCATGGTAAATGTTAGAAATGGGATTTCTGGTTGGCTAAGGCTTGCGCCAAAGCCAGGCAGAAACCACCACTCTAGTCAGGGCAAGGGAGTTACACACCCAAGATAACCCCTGCTCACCCCCTTGGTAGCTTGGCACGAGCAGTCAGGCCTATCCCGGAGGCAATGTGTAAAGCGTTTGCGCAACACACTCACAACAGCAACACACTGGGCACACCACAAAGGAAACTCCACACAAGGTTATATAAAAAATAGCCTTTGTATTATCATAAAACACATTAGATCATAATCACACAATGTACACTGTGCCAACTGGCACTAGGCAGTATTTACAGGGGACTATATACACCTGACAGGGCCAATTGGGCCACTGTCAGGACCATCACAAAGTGGAAAGAGTAAATGTAGAACTTGTAAAAAGGTAGGTCACAACCAGTAATTACTGACAAATACTGTACTCAGCATTATCCTGCCACATAAAAGAGGGGGACACCTAAATCATATCAGGCATAAATCTACATTAGGCCCAAACCTTATTAGCATCACACATTATGCACCAACCTCATACGTAAAAGCACATTAGGCAAGAATCATGGTGCATAAACACATTAGGTAATAATCATCATAAACACAGGGTGCCCCAATCGGGGGCACACAACCTGGAACTGGCCCCCAGGCCAACTGGCCTCTCACAGGGGCTCAAATGCCCAACGTCCATAATGTCAGGGCTGGCTGCAAAAAGCAGCGAAAGCAAAAGTGCGCAAAGCGCTGGGGCAGGAGTGTCTCTCACTCCTCTCTCTCTCTCTCCTTCTGAGGAATAAAATGCCCCCAAGCGTTGCAGCTGCCTGCGGTCTTGCAGGACAGCTGGGGAAGCCACCAAAACAGGCACTGGCACTACTTGTGCCTCACCAACCCGGGCCCTGCAGGGCTACTCCGGGAAGGCGGGAAATGAGGCAAGAATGCCCCCAGGCACTGCCGCTGCCCACTGTCAAGCGGGGCAGCGGGAAAGAAAACTGAGCACGGCACCTGCAGTGCCCGAGGCTTGGTCACGGGGCGGGCACCGAAAATGTGCCCCGACATACCCCCAACCACCATAACACTGAGCCCCACTCACCGGGACTTCACTGCGCTCTCCCCGGTCTCCGGCGGCGGGACTCCTCCGGACTTCTCCTGCGGCGGCGTCTTGCTCCTTGTCAGCAACGGCACTTGCGGGGCTCTCTGCACGTATGGGAGCCCTGCGCCGCACTCTGAGCCTCGCTTCACCCGGTCCCGCTCCTCGGGACCAGGACTTCGCTCTGGAGCCCGCGAGGCTCCCGGGCTACTTCCGCCTCGTCACGCGGCCCCGCCCACAATCAGGCTTTCCGAATGCCTGTCTTCCTGTTTCGCCGCGAGCTGCGGCCGGCGGCTTCTCCTTCTGTGCAGCTCGGTGCCGCGGCGGTGATTCCTCTCAAGATGCGGGGTAGGCACCCGTGAGGACAATAAATCAGATAAGCAGGGTGGGCACCTGCTTTCAAGGTACCGATGCGGGGTGGGCTCCCGCTCGGTTTCCAACACAAATTAGCGGCGATAACGCGGGGTGGGCTCCCGCTGGTCCCACGTCAAGTAGGCGAATCCCACACGGTGCAGCTTCGTGCTGCAGGCCACCAGCAGTCCTCCTGGGGCAGAAACACAGCGCTCATAAGCCCAAAAAGTCAAGCGCTCTTAAAAGGAAAAATAAAGCGCTTACAAAGGCAAAAGTCAAGCGCTCTGCAAAAAGGCAAAATAAAGCGCTCACAGGCGCTGTAGTCCAAAGCAAGCCCTTTAGGATAAAAGGGGGGCGGCAAAGGGCTGGGCTCAGGCAGGCCAGCTCACAGGGCCCTCCAGCAGGGAGGCAGTCCCTAGTGGCGGTTCCTCCTGGAGCCCAGCAGCAGCAGGCCCCCTCAGCAAAGGAACAGCTCAACAGAGAACCTCTTCATGGGGTCACAGCCCTTCTTTTATACACCTTTTCCTTTGTCTAAAGGTGCAGGGTTTAGGGAAAACCAGATGCAACTGGTTTGGGGGAGCTTTGGAGCACTTTGTTTTGCTCAGCTCCTCTCTCCTTTCACAGGACAGGCTAGGGACATCAGACGCACCACAGGGGGTGGAGCCAGCATTGTGGAGGGAAGGCACAGCCCTATTCAGGTCCCAGGTGCAACTCCTCCCTCCCATCTAGATGCAGATCCCTCTATTCACCACTGCGCTGACTCACCCTGCCCCTCCTGGAGCCACACACACCTCCCAGCCCCTGTCACTCACAAAGCCAGACATGCAATTCACATCAGGCAGGCAGACACAGAGCACACATAAATGCCAACTTCTAAAAGTGGCACTTCTCCGCTAGTCACAATAAATCTGCGCACACCACTGCGCAGCATTTATTCTCACGAGTTTGCACATACTAAACTCGCCCCTGCCCTACTCTCACACCAGGAATTACCATGGACACACACATCCCCCATGCATTCCTATGGGAGGGCAGGCCAATCTCACCACACGCACTCAGAGTGCGCACGCACTTTACACTGGGACACAGGGCTAAAGTGCGCAGAGGCCTAAAACCACCAACACTACACAGAAAAAAGGCCGGAGACAGGCAAAAAGTTTAGGGGTGAACCTGCTAAAAGGGCCAAGTCCAACAGTAAAGGTAGTCGCTTTCAGTAGCGGCCCGTGGTGGGAGTGCTGCCGGGCGCTGACGTGGGGCGGGGGAGGGGCAGGGTGGGGGTAGTAATCTACGGATTACGGCCGATTAGAGGTAAGCATATAAATAAATAAAACGAATTGCTGCGCGCGCTGCATCGCCAAATGCGATGCAGCGCCCGCAACGAAATTCATTTTATTTATTTATAACTTTACTTACCTCTAATCGGCCGTAATCCGTAGTTTACTACCCCCCACCCTGTCCCTCCCCGCCCCACGTCAGCGCCCTGCAGCACTCCCACCACGGGCCGCTACTGGTCGCTTTGTAACCACTGCGTGGTAAAGACTATGCATGGTAACAGCCATGTTGTAATGGCTGTTTCCCCATCTGTGCTGCTCACAGCTTAATGTTTATTTGTAATCTGGTGACTGGGCACATAATTTACAGAACCGCAATGACAATTTATGCAAACTGAGGTGTGCAAACTGATTTTGCACAGTCAGACATTTCTCTTGATATATTTCTTGGAATGAAAAATTTGCACAAAAGACACAGAAACTAGATTTAGAGTTATCTAATCACAAACACGGACACAGCTGGTTTTTGCCATGCCATTTCCTTACCCTTACGGCGCAGCCAGGGGGACCATACTTAGCACAAACAACAAAGCTGGTGTGGATGGGCTGTGATGCGTAAATGAAGTATAAATCATGTTGGGTGGTATTGTCAGCACCTGTAATGTGGCTATACGTGTCAAGGCACATGTCTTGTTGAAATCTTGTGCCCCCTATAAATAGGACTGCTTTGATATCTATGATGGAACTGTGAAGTTATATTATTATATTATTGTATATATTGTTACATTATTTTGTTAATGGTCAGAGAGGCTGATACGGAGTGAGAAATTGATGATTCTTTTGAAGCCTTTACGAACGTTTCCGGAAAACTATGGAAATTCACATAGTTTGCATAGGTTTTCTCTTAGGAATGTTCATGTGAAAATGTTTGCATGAATCCCTCTATCCAGAGGTATACTGCGGATAATGCAGTTTGTGTACTTTTCCTCCACAATGCAATTGTGTGTAGAAAAGCCCTGGAATGAAGCCGCGGCTCCTCCACTAAGACGGAGGAGAATCGCCCCACTGCTTTTCAGCAGTGTAAGGGAAAACAAAAAATGATAATAACTCAGCGTTATTATCATTCTATTTTTTCTTGTTCAGGCATAGCAACTTTGCAAGGTGGGGTGGGGCTGCTCTGATGACAGAGCAGGGGAGGAGTGTTTTTCACTCCCTACGTGTGCATGAATGTTTGGCCGGCCGTCTCGGGCCGGCCAAAAATTGATGTGCACTTAGCATGTTCTCCACCCAGGCTGTAATGCAGGCCCCCAGTGCCCGTCTGAGCGCTGAACCACGGCGCTCAGACCAATCACAAGGCTGCATTGCAGCATTGTGATTGTCTCATAGCAGCCTGGGTGCTTCCTGTTCCGGAAGGAGTGGAGAGATGCATCGAGGAGGACGTGGCGACGCAGAGAGGAGGTAAGTTAAAATAAATTTTTTATTTACCCCCTTCCCGCCTCCCCACTCCGCCACCCCCGATCCGTGCCGGCCGTCACTGGTAGAATGCAAGCTTGCAGAGAAACATTTGCATACATTTATGACCCTGGATTCATGTTGCACAAGTCACAAGTAGAGTGAATTGTATTCCGTGTCACATATGGATTGATTGCCTGGGTGCTTTTAGTATGAATATTATGTTTCTGTGGCAAGAAATCGCAGAAGTAGGCAGAAGAAAAAAGGGAAAACCTTATAAACTTTGGAAACGGTGGACACTGGCAACTTCACAGAACTTCTCAGAGGAAATAGTACATTTGAACAGCCTTCGAAGGTCAGCTAAGTACCATTGCTAAGCTGAGTGTTCACAGGGTCTGTTGTTTCTCAGAAAGACTGCCTCCTCGAGATTCTTATGTTCATTGTTTAGTGAATTACCTCTCATAAAGATGACCATTGTTTTGGAAATGACTAGTTTGGTGGAAGGCAAGGTCAGAGGTGGAATCTAGTCAGAGGTGGAATCTAGTCAGAGGTATCGGTGGCGGGTTCCTAAGAAAAACTTTGGGCATACACAGATTTTTAATTTTTTTTTCGAAACTAAGCACAGGATTTGACACAGCATATGAAAGTGTTATCTGCCTTTGTCCCTATTTTTTATTTCATCTATCCGTCTTTGCTACACCATTGGGATTCTTCCTTTCCTCTGTGTTACATATGGGGCTATGTGGGTGGTTTTCTTATTCACAGCCAGTGCAAGCACATCTGACTGTACTAGGTAACCTTGTTATGATCTGTATATGGAGCTGATAGGTTAATTTTATTACACTAGCTTAGTTTGTAACCTGGTGCAATTTGAACTAGAGGTGTATTTAAGTGTACAAATATCTTCAAGTGCAATGTTTTGTTTGTGATTAGCTAAATGTGAATACACACTTGCAAGTTAATTTAGCCATGTGTAAAATTGTAATAATATTTTGAACTAGTATGTGTATGTATCCACAACTTATGAGTGCCTCTACCAAGGAATCAACATTTTATACACAATACGTGAGTCTCATTAAAAAGAGATCTGGCCTGTGGCATTGTAAGAATTAGGGCAGCACCACATCCTGATTTCATCACCTAGTCCGCTGACGTTCCAAATTAAGGTCTTCAGCAGTTGTCACCGTCTCCCATCATCAATATATGACGTAGAAACACTCAGCATGTCCTTTTAAACCACCAAGCCCCATGTCAAACAGACCCTTAGACATCCAAGTGCTTTGCAAATGTTCAAACTTCTACCACCAACTCCTGCGTGACACAAATGGAGCCATCGTGCTGTACCAAAACCTATCTCCAAAACCCTCAACATCACTCATCCAGTTGTGGGCTCTTCACTACGTAAACCCTCAACATGGAAGGTGTTTGTCGCCTTTCTCTAAAATGCTATCCATCAAGAGTCCAACACCCCAAATACACAACTCCCATTAGGTATCATCAAGAAGATAGTGGGCATCCAACACATATACTCACAAGCTTTCCCACTAACAATGTTTACACTTGATAAAGAGAAGAGACCTGCACAGAATATCCCCAGAGAACCCACAAATTGCAGGGATGTTAGAGAATGACATCAATATTTTCCATAACACATAACAATACTCCTATCTTCAATCTCTACAGAGTCAGCTTTGGGATGATGCAGAGGATCCAATCAAAGTACAGTCCCTCACATCATCCTATCCCTCAGAGTGCAAGCCAATGCCGAGGTGGTACTCTTCATTTTGTGGAATCCACACCACATGTTTGTTTAGAGAGCTGAACTGTGCCATTTTTTTGAGGTTGATCTTCACCATCCTCAGCGAGCCAGCAGGGGCTCTGGATGAACTCTTCTTTTATACGTTTGGAGCTAGGTTAGACAAGTCAGCCTGTTTCTTTCTACTTGTTGTCCATACACCCTGCCCCATACCTTCTTTGGGTTTAATAAATTCAAGATTATACCTTCTGCAGTGACGTGCAGGCATGCAGGGAATAGCATCATAGATTTCATTTTTTGTCACACAGGACTTGTGTGTCGAAGCTTGCATATTTCTAAACAGGTTTCATAAAATCAGGGAAGACCAGTATCCTGACACTTTCTAATTCTCTGTAATTGCACATCGCCATCTTAGGGTTGCCAGGTGGCAGTGGTGGGATCAGGACTCGGTGGGTCCACTCAACAGACATAAAATATGACAACCCTTTGGTTTAAAGGATCGTATTATCCAAAGTTTGACAAACAACTCCAGACAATGGCACTCAAACTTCTTCAGGACCCCAATCAGTCATACATTCTTTCACCTGGCTAGGTCAACCACTTCTTCCTTTATGCTGGCAAGGAGCTCTACCTCTCTCATCAATCTGTTTACAGTGTTCATGAGTGCATGCATCTTGTCCGTAAGAACTTCCTATTCTTTCTAAGCCATGCCAACTTAGTCTAACATCTTTTGAAATTGCGCATGCCATAAGGTAATTTCCACATTGATAGTGGCAATATTATGTTTGAGTGTCATACTCTAAACCCAAACCAATGCCAGGATATCAGGCGACAAGGATTCAAGTTCATCATCAATGGCTTGCAAGCCTTTTGACTCTGCACCCCAGGAGCCCTCTTTTTTTTCTTTGCTTCTTATATTGCAGTGAGTGAGTGACAGCCTTTTTCCCTGGCCATATTTGTCAGGTCACACAATATCACAGGTAGAAAACTAATTGGAAGAAGAGCAATAGAGCTCACCCTGGCACTCGAGGATGTAAAGTGGACTGCTGTCTCAAATTCAACACTATCACAGCCCCCCAAGTCTCTGACAAGGCCCCTCAACTGAGTAAACAGGACCACACAAACTATTGATTAGGCGGGTTTTTTCACATTCCCAGTGTACATACTTACACAGGATTAGCTCCTACATGCATGTGGTGCCAATGCATCTGGAAATAACGCCAGCCAACACTGTCTCATCAGGGGAGAACACCCTCAGCCAATCCATCCAATGAGTGGACCAAGAGGAAAGAGGCCGAACACCAACTTTCTCAGCAATCACTGTCTCCTGCAGCAAACACAGAATCAAAAAGAATTGCCACCTGCCCAGAATTAGAGGGTCACCCAGACATCCTGACATGCCAGACTTCTGCGCTGAACAGATGGGGGAATCTTTAAATACTTCTCAACCATTACTCTGATAACAAGTGGCCAATATGCCTACCAGTAGCCAGGCTCTATTTTCCTCCACCACACCACCTTCCAGCACCTGCAAACTTCCCATGTATTTGCAAATGGGAGCTCCACAACTTTCCAATTTACCATGCAGCTCCATGGTGCCTGGTCTTCAGCCACCAATCTCCTCATTTGGATCAGCCACTGTGAGTCTTCCGCTACTCCCTCTGTGCCCTTGCTCTCACATACATCAGCCACTGATAACAAGGGCCTAATGTACTGTCTTTCTTAAAGTCAAGCCTCTGCAGGTCCAGACCTCTACCCACAACTATGGGTGTGAGCAGGTGCTGGAATTTGTCAAGACAACGCTCGTAAGGCGCTATCTTTCCCGATGAGCCCCTCCCTGCTTCTGTGCAATGCCCTACATAAAATGTATGGAGGGACAAGCAGATACACAAGCAGGATCCTCAGTGAGTCATAGCCACCCTTGTTGCTAATAGATCTACCATCTCATGAATACTAATAAACTTGCTAGGGTCACACTGTACTGCCTTCACTTAGATATCTGTTTAGGGTAGATAGCCTGCCTGAGAAGTAAAAAATCAGTGTGTAATGTGTAGGGTCACTTCACTGAGGGCGTTATGCTGAGCCGCACTGCGTAAGTAATATAAACGTAGACTTGGTGTAGTGCCACATTGGCGTAGGTACCACAAGGTCGGGCTCCTGCACACAATTATTACCTTCGGCCGGGACGTCACAGCCATTATCACTTTAGTCTAACTCACAGGGTCCACGTCGTGAACACCCCTCAGTAATGCTACCCCATGGGGTAGTCCATCCCCCAACATAACATAATGCAGCTGTTGGGACTTGCATCGCTTAAAGGGAAGAAGCCACGCTTAGCAGAGTGTTGTTTGTGCATCGCTGTGGCTGAAAATAAGATCAGGACTATGTAGTGTTGAATAACCTAATTTGTACTTCAATATACATTTCTATAATAAAAAATAGGATAATGTGTTGGACCTCTTCATCATTTAATGGTTTACTTCAATTTATTTCTCGTGTAAATAGAGAAAAGAACGTTTAGTACATTAGCTGTCGATAATTCTTTAATGCAATGTTGTCTTGTTCTAATTGTTTCCATTCCAATTTGAATCTAGGTGAATTCAAAAGAACTCCTTCCTTTAATCCTGCAAAGTGGAAGTTAGCATACTGAATATGTAACATACTAAATTCAGTCAGTGCTTACTGTGCAAACAATGCCTTTCGGAGACGGCGAGTCATTTCCCTTTTATGACACCTTTGAACCAATGCACAAAATATATTTTTTTAAATGTTTTAGCCACAAATCAGAGGACGGTGGCATCTTTATGTTAACTTTTTGAACAGAGCAGCAAATATGCATGCCAGTTAAATTTTCGTTCTGTAGTCATTTATGTGAGACGCACGACAAATAGAAAAAGAAACGCAAATGTAAAACTACGCTTTTTTCCTTGGAAGGAGCAGATCGAGACTAGTTCCCAGGTCTCAAAATAGTAACATAATCAATTGATAAGCAATCTAACTTGACTACTTCCGACAACCTGCCTCTCGCAGTGGCCAGATGGATTCCAAAAGATACTAAGATCAAGGTGAACTTGGTTCCCTTAAAATACCTCAATTCTGATTGCTTGACGCATGAAGTTGTCTTTGCGCTTGCACACCATGGGACACGTGGATGAATACAGGATGAGAATCCCTACTAATTATGGTTTGCTAAAGAATTTGCTTTACATGTTTTGAAGTGGATGACACAGCGCAATTGTGGAAAGGACTGAAACTTACACTATTAAAGTATTACATTGTATTCTTTCACAAAAGATCAGACCGAATTAAAACACATGCCTTAATTTACCTGCGAAAGTGTTTTTATTGAAAAAGTAATGCTGCATATATAAAAAGAGCTTATTTTGAAACGCAACTTCAAGAAAGCATTACCAACAGATATGAAGGCTAGGAGGTACATTTATGGAGGAATTTCCCTGTTTGCTTTTCAAATGTTCATTCTTGCAGTGGAAGTAGTACAGGAGTTGAATGGTAATTCTACCTGGCATACTGTAATTAGCATTGCTGAAGCAGTGCTTAATTTGGAAATAAGTGCCAGGGCCCTCATCAGGAGGGCACTGCCGCTTGCACCCCCCCATTGACCCTGTCAGCGCTGCCAATGACAGTACCAACACAACTACTAACCATTACACTCCTACAAGTGTGACAATTCTGACTATTCCAGGAGCCGAACACTAGAAGCAGGGCTTAGACGGCAGGTATTAATCCCTTTTAATGTAGAATTAATTAATAAATGACTATTGTTGTGCTTATTTCTAAATTAGACAGACAGGACCACCATGTGGCAGACTGTCATAAGTGTTGGTGTAGACAATTAAGTGTTGGTGCCAACCACCAGAAACCACTGCCTCAAATTAAATACTGGGCTGAAGGTGTAATTTTTCTCCTTCTTTGCAGTAAATAGATTTGCATTGCTCCTTCTCATTGGCTACTACTTTTACCAAGCACACTGAACCAGGGCTTCATTGGCTCAAATCCCTTAGTCGGGGCATAAGCTTGTAGTGTGAGACTGCTACCCCAATTGTGAAATTCCCATTGGCCACATAGGCAAGAGTTACAGAATGGATGTGCACACTTAGGGACCGATTATCTAAAGCATTTATGAATATAAGTATGGGAAGTATTACAGCAAAAGTACTCTTTTATGTATTCATATATGGCTTTGTGAATTGGCCCCAAAATGTCCAGCTCACTACTAGTAAATGTGCAAAGACATCTCAGTACTTTATATATTTTCTAATTCTATATCACTATTCAATGCTCATTCCCTATTTATGTGTTTTGGGGAACATTTACAAAGGCATTTATGAGCACGTAAAAAAGTACTACAGGAGAACTACTTGTACTACATTACATACTCCAAAATGCCTTTGTAAATAGGCCTCAAAGATCCGAGTCATTGACCAGTGGTCAAAGGGTGTAATATTGTATCTTAACTATTAAAAACATTATCTCCATAATGACATTTGGCTCAGATTTGCACCCATATGCACAGAAAACGAGTAAAATTTGAAAACATGATAGAAATACACAGAAAATAAATGAATACATTCATTGAAGATATGCCAGGTCTCTTAGGATTATAAGTGAAGTAAAAAAACATTAACAATGTAATCCCAGGTTAAAAACTATGTATAGAAAAGTGAAAAAGGCATATACATCTTAAATTATTTATCTGAGGATAACGAGAAAGAATCAAGTTGCATGGCTTCTGTTTCGGGATTTTCATTTTATGGAGAGTTGATCAGGCAAAGTGGTGAAACAAGAAATGTTGGCAGTGTTATTCAAAGCCACGGCCAACGTAGGGGAGAATAAAAAGTGAGCTAACCTTTCTTGAAAAATCAATTGTTACTCTTTTTCATGGTGTTTAAATAATCAGACACACCATAGCATGCTTCTCATTTACTCAGTGCCAGATCCAGATGTTTTCAACATAACAGACGCAAAACAGACGAGAAATCAGTGTAACAACATAAACACAATATGAACAGTCGCTGATGTAATTAAGAAAAACAATTAAGCCTCTGTCGCTGGCATTGGCACCGAGTCAACTTATGTTGTGACAAATGCTGCACTGTATCAGTGCCAACATGTCCAATAATGTCAAACATTAAATGATCCATAGCCTGTAGGAGAACAGCTCATTACACGAACAATGAAGCAATGTGTGGAGCCCAGCAGGAGTGAAGGCCCTGTAAGATGGAATTTTGCAAACTTGTACAAGAAAGAAGAAACAATCTTATGGAAAGCAATAATGATACTTGTGGTATAGAATTGTTGTACTAGAGTTTGAATGAGATGTATATTGTCTAATAATTCCATTGTAAGATCATTTTTATAAAATATTACTGGATATCTAATAGTGTTCTCAAGAGCCTCTGATTTAACTAAAACATATTTACGGCTACAGCATGAAAATAAATTCTTGCAACAATGTGCCTATATGGCAAAGTATAACATATTAATGGATGGAATATCTGCAAGAGTTAGTTTTTCATCCTGTTTTGGTCAGTGTATTTGCTTGTCAATTATTATGAGACAGACAAATAATATGGAGGGAATATTATCCTATTTATACTGACAAAATATTAGCATGTTTGTTATATCATGTAATATAGCACAAGTAAGTATATGTTTTGTAACAAATTGAGACCAGGGAAAAGATGAGGGGGGATGGAAAATCGTTACTTCAAAAGCAGTAGGATTAAAGGAAAATGAAAGAAAAGTTTAGAGAGGGGCATACTAAAACAAAACACATACCCTCAAAAGAGTAAGAGCATTACAAATCACAAAATATACTTCCAAATTTAATACTGCCCTAATAGTGTCAAAACAGGCTAAAATGTATTCCGGCTCAATCTTGGAGTAGGTCAAGAGTCACGCAATACTAACCACTGGTACTGCAACACACTTTCATAGGACATAACGGAGGCAGGAAATTAAAATACCACCCCTTAGGATTTAATGTTAAAGTAGTTAGATTCATTCTAAATTTAAAAGCCATATGTATTTAAATCTTAGTAATAAAAAATGACGTGCAATTGTTGCTTAATTAAAACATAATGTTTAGCTAAGTTTACTACAAATTAAATAAAAATTGTTAGTGAGCTTCGGTTATTTATTTTTAAATTATTGTCTAAACATGAATATTCATAAATATAATTATTATTCCTAATGTATTTTAAAATTTAGTACAAATTTTATTTGAGGAGGTATTGTGTTGTAACTTTTTTGTATTTTTTCAAGGTTAATAATATTTATTTTAATTTCATTTACATTTATATTTCACATTAAAATAATCTTATTTACTTAAAAATTAGTTTTAATAATTTTACTTATATTTTCATATACGGAGAGATTCGCCCTAGTGGCAGAGATCTCCATGAACTGCTTGTAAGTCAATAATAGTAAATTTGTGGTAATAACATATATTGTAAGGGGCTCCACTCCCTTGTTTGAAGGTGTGGAGACTTTTTCCACTCAGAAATTGTGAACAGCAAAAATTTGAATATTTACTACATGTAAGTAGATCTGCGATTGATAAACGACCTTTGAAAATCATATCCTGGTTCTAAAAACTACCCTTTAGCCTCTAGACCACACTGCGTGCGTTGGCTGCATGTCAGATGGAGGTTGATTGAATCAAGGTAGGAAACAGCCTTAAGGTTTGGGAAGAAAAGGAACAATATCATGATATGAACATCTCTCGATCATGGCTATTGTGCCAGAGGAGAATTATTTGCTCAGTAAATAAAACAGGACTGATGAATGAAATAAAAATGATGCATATCATCTTTTGTATTTTGCCCAAAATAAGAATCCCGTTTAAGAATTAACTTTCCTCAATCAGATTGATGCCTCCACTTTCTCCTTATACAGGTGTCTAGACAAACAAATTTCTCCAGTGACTAACTTCAATTATTGTACTAAAGCAGCTGCTCTGGAGAGAAGTAATAAAATAGGAGCCAGATTCAGTGCATTGGGAGTGCGCTACTGCAAACATATCACTTGAACCTAAGTCACTGCGCTTCGAGGTTTACTGAATGTGAGTTTATTTTGTACAAATACAATTCCTCCACATGGCATTTTTCATTCCATCAAAAAATGGGGGGAGGTAGAGGTTAAGGTTAGGGTCACCCTCCTTACTGAAATAGTTCCACAACATTCGGAATGCCGAAATAAGAAAACTAACCATAGGGGGAGCAGGGATTCCACGGACAATGTATGAAAAACCCTCTTTCCAGAAAGAAAAATTCTTTTCTAGAGGCCCCTCACCCACCAGGGTTTCCCCTAGGTGGCATGCTTCATCATTGGGGTCCTCTCAATCTGCTGTGGATTGAGGCGTGCTGCGACTTGCGGACTACGTAGGAGCACTATAGTTGTTGAATTTATGTATGGTGCAGTGATGTGGAGTGGAAAAATTAGTTAAAAATACCTAGCTAGTGAACTAATGTTTTATTCCTGCTCCTAGTCGGTATGTTTTAAAATCAGGGGTTAATAACAGGGAGAGACCTAACTATAATGAGTATGGTTTCCCTAGTATTGGGTCAATATGTTTCGATCTGTCCCCTACAAGCTCTTCTTCAGGACCACATGAGGACCAGCCCCGTGAGTACCACTCCTAATTAATCCTGTGACTAGGAAATAGTGAGGTACACACCTAATGTGTATACACACAATACATACGGTTAATTCAATGATACGCCGTATCTGTAGGGATAAAGCAAAGGAAAATTAAAAATACCTGCCTACCAGCCCGGCTGGCAGGCTCTATATACATGCGGCATCTTGCCTCGATCAATGTACTCCTCTATAGTGGGTGTACTTATCATCTATATTGTGCAATCATCAGTAGTGGAAGAAATCTACCCCACATGATGTCTGTGATCAAAGTGAAAGGTAAAAAACATTAATGTAAAAACACTCGTGAATGGAGACACCACGTGACAAACAACATACAACATGTAAATGTAATCCGTGTTGTTGACACATACTTCTGTTTAGGCAAACTACTGCCTCATGCTCTGCAGGGGTAGAGGGGTTTGTAGTCACACCCTAGAATAGTAAATGGGACAAATATCTGTTAGTTAGAGATCCTAGGAATAAATGGTAGGAAAAAACGGGGGAGAGGATACGCTCCCGGTGTCAGTGCACGTCCTAAAAATGAAATGAAATAAAATGATTCGTTTTGCCAAAGTCATAGTAAAGGAGAGACCACCAGGGTCTGGTTGGACTTTCTTCATCAAAGCACACATTAGGTGTGCACCTCACTATTTCCTAGTCACAGGATTAATTAGGAGTGATACTCACGGGGCTGGTCCTCGTGTGGTCCTGAAGAAGAGCTTGTAGGGGACAGCTCGAAACATGTTGACCCAATACTAGGGAAACCATACTCATTATAGTTAGGTCTCTCCCTGTTATTAACCCCTGATTTTAAAACATACCGACTAGGAGCAGGAATAAAACATTAGCTCACTAGCTAGGTATTTGTAACTAATTTTTCCACTCCACATCACTGCAACACACATAAATTCAACAACTATAGTGCTCCTACGTAGTCCGCAAGTCGCAGCACGCCTCAATCCGCAGCGGATTGAGAGGACCCCAGTGATGAAGCTTGCCACCTAGGGGAAACCCTGGTGGGTGAGGGGCCTCTAGAAAATAATTTTTCTTTCTGGAAAGAGGGTTTTTCATACATTGTCCTTGGAATCCCTGCTCCCCCTATGGTTAGGTTTCTTATTTCGGCATTCCGAATGTTGTGGAACCATTTTTCATTCAATGTCATCATTGGATAACTCCATATAAAGGCTATTGCAACCAGTTTTTCTTTCATCTATGATTTAAAATAATGATGATCATAATCAGTACAGAGAAGGAACCCTTTTCACTCTATTTGGAAAGCTTCAGTGTGTGTTGAAATATATCTAAAGGCCATGCTCCTTATTTTTTGTTCCAACTGCCCAAGAATACAAGTCTAAAAATGCATGACTGTGGTAAGTAAACCTTTACTGCCTAGCTGAGCAAGTTGGCATTTGAATCAGACTCCATCATTGGTTCCAGTCTCACATCTGAGGTACTGACAAACCCACCTTTGTTAAAATTAACCAATTGGAACTAAAGCAAATCACATCATACAGTTTAATGTAATGTAATCCTATTTATATTAAAAACCTGGGGATTACTTAAATTATTCAGATAATGAAAATCACTGACATGTTTTGAGGTTGCCTACCCAGGCCACGCAGCACCAAAAATACTTCTTTACCATAGTTTGTCTACGCCTTCAGTAGAATGAACTTATAGCATTTTATCTGCCATTTTTATTCTTAGTTTCTGCACGAATCTGCTCAACAAGGGTAGTGAGGGCACTATAAAACTCATCATCCTCTCAGACTAGAAATGCCTGCCTTGACTGTAAAGTAAGTCAATGTCCCATAGACTTTTAAATATCCTTGTTGATTTACGTTTTTAACACCTTGAATACTTGTTTTACATTGACACCATTATGTTCTGGAAATGTTTCATGTTTCAGCATGCATTTCCCACCTGCTGATCATTAAATACTCAGAGTCAAAGTCATAAAGTGATGCCTAATATCCAGAATTACAATTATACAATCAAAAGAGGGATAATATTACTTAATAGATAGGGGCAAAATAAGCATATAAAAAGAATGATAAATGTGTGTGGTGGGAAAGGGAGGTGCATGAGATTGTACTCCTTTCTCAAAATGGGACTCTTGGCCTCCTATTGGCCTAGCACTCATTTAAACTCCATGCAAAGCAGTCATAAAAAACGGAGGGGCTAAGGGTGAGGAAGGGGCAATTGTGGAAAAGGTGATGGTGGAGTGTAGTATAGATGGATAGGAGGTAAATAAGCAGAACTAAATATATAGTTCTAGGATGACAGAGATCATACTTGTGGAGAAAGAGTAGTGCACAGTATGAATAGGTGGTAAGTGTTAATTAATGGTAACAAATGATCCTGTACTGCAGGAATACGAAGGTGTTTTTGTTCTGCATCTAGACAGTGATCATGGAAGTACTGCAGAGGAGGGAAGAATTCAATTGTATTATCAAGTGGGGTTGGGCACCAATCCCACACCTGATCAAATAACGTACTTTGATCTTATAACCTTTATATGAAACTTACATGTGCTGCTAGCCTTAGGAGCTGCGAGCACCGTGCATTTTGGGAAGGCAAATTTGCTAAGCGCCGTTGTCAGAGGATGCAGATTTTTGTGGTGGAAAGTGCAGGTGGATGTGAGGTTGTTTCATCAGTCGGAAGAGTCATACAATATCGCCAGTTTGGCACATGATTGGAAAGGACGCTTAGTGGTTTTGCATAGGAACTGCCATACTTCATTCCAGTATGCCTGCAATCGGAGGCATGGCCATAGAATGTGTAGTAAATGTAGTAACCTGCAGTTAGGAGCATTGCATCTCCAACAGTTGTCATTTGGGACAATCTTTGCCTTGGAGAACCTAGAAGAGGATCACTACAAGTGAAGCAAGATCTCAAAATCGGTACATTTCTCTTATTTCTCTGTTATGTGTTTTTAGTAGACACGCCGAGTCAGCATCTGCGTAACCTAGATTCGACAAGTTCTGCCAACGCACTCTGGTCTCTCGGACCACCTCCATTGAGTGAACTGAGGAGATTAGCGTATTGTATAGTCTCAAGCATGTACCCTTGTATGTGCCCTGTTTAATCACATATGAAAGGATCAGGGATTCTAGGAGTGAGAAAGTATTTGATTTGCCAATATCTCCAGCATAGGGATGGTTGAAAAGGAAATCCCCTTCTTGCTTCTTTTAAAGGGTTAATGGAGTCCTTTTATATTAAATCATCAAGTATGGATATACCCCAATATTGTCCCATGCACTTTAAAAACGAAATGCTTACACATTTCCTGGGACAATTCCAGGAAGCATTAGAGGATGGACACTAATGGCTCCAAGAAAGGTCAAGTTAACTGTTTTGTTCAACATTGTCTAATCATCATAATCGCTGTGCTTTTGTCTACAGCTTTGAATTACAATCTCAAATAGTTAAATAGAATGCATCTGAGACAAAATAGATGATTCCCTCATGTCATCACAATGGTTTACTGCATGATTCATGCATTGTGTGTTTACATCCGCAGAACCCTTCTCAAAGAAGCACTTACTTCTAGAGGACTTTAAAAGGATCTCAACTTGGCACATCACTTTTTAAGGTCCAATATCTTAAATCCCAAAGTACCTCCCATTGCGATAGGTTCATGATAAATATGCAATTCACAATAAGGTTCTGGAGTGCTCTTTATCAATAAAAAGATTTTCCTCCAGAGACTTCATAGTGGGAAAACAGAGCAAACTCAAAACTGAAAGCTTGAGAACATAGCTAGAATGTGTGCTAAAAAGCCAAAACAGGTATATAATAATGCAGCATAGTACATTGCATAAGATGCCTTCAATCACATATTATGCCTCATAATTTGCCGTTATTTATATGTGTAATGTTTATTTCCTTTACACATAGGAGCATATTTATGTAAGATTTGCATAGAATTTATAAAATCACGCAAGGCAACCTAGTGGGGCCCTGAGTGGCTTGATAAATCCAGAGTAACGCAATGCAGCGCAAATCGCTGTGTTGCGTTACTCTGCCCTGGGAAGGCGTTCCATGGGTGGAGCGTGGGTGTTCCCACATATCCACCCATGGATTCTGAAGCACTTCCAGAGTTACCAATAATGGGTGACCTGGGAATGCGTCAGACTGCTACGCCTCCCCAGGTGAGGCGTAACGAGGAGAAATGTATGTATTTCTCCTCATTACTTCCTCTTTCTATGTGTGCTGCATTCTACATCACACATAGAAAGAGGAAAATGCCTCAGGGCATTGTTTTTGTGCAAGAAAGTGTCCCTTCCTGCACAGAAAATATCCTGCTTAAAACCAAGGCACCCTTGCACCATGGTGCAAGGCCTTCATTTGTACAAGGCAGCACATTGTGCACCAGCGCTGGCAAATGAAAGGAATGTGCCTTATATTTTGAACTACTGAGCATTCCTGCCCTTTCTCTATCATGCAGCGCAGCAAGGGGACTTGCTGCGCTGTGTGCGTGCGCTGCGTGATATCCTAATAAATATGCACGCTAGTCTTCAATCCTGGTGCATAATTTGTATGCCCATAGGACACAATTCCAGTCGCCCTTCCCTCATTCTACATATTTCAGATTACAAAGATATATGCCCTCAATGCTTTCCTATATTTAAGTTTCACATTTTTGCAAACCATTGTTGCGAAAACAAAAAATTCAAGCAGAATTAGTGTTGTAAGTTCAAGAAGAGTAATTCATGTAAGTTAAATGTATTAAGTAAAAGCATAACACCCACATGACACCTGCCCACCAATAGAAAGGATTGTTGCTCGGAACTAACTAGTGAAACCCTTGTAATCAAAGATTGGCTATTACCTCCCAGACATGATAGACACACACAGAGGACTCCAATCCACACAACATACAAGACAGGAATTAACGATGATCAATCTCCATTTTAGAATATTTGCAATTTTTTAATTAAAGTGTTTAGACAAGTTTTTGTACGCCTAAAACGGCATACAGCTGCTCCCGTGCATTACACCACACCAGTCTACCCCAGGCTATTTTGTGTTTCTGGAGTTCAGAGCATTTTTCTACTCCCATTGGTGGCCAGCACGTATGCCCACCTCTTGCATGTTTATCCTCACTTAAGAGCATAGGATGGTGGTTTTTCTGCGATCAGGAAAACTATCTCATCGGAGCTGCCATCATTGGACATGACAGCAATCACGTTTGCCATTGATTTTCAGCTTCATTCCATTATGTACTCCTTGATGATCACAGACAGGAAAAGAGCACAGTGTTGTGAGCAAACTCCCAGGGCATGAGGGACATTATTTTATTCCCAAAGACTGATCCCCGCTCAGGGGTTTTGTCCTCAGAAAAAAACTAACAGGTCCAACATGTTGTCGAAGCTTGGCAGACATGTTTCACTATTTCTTGTTTTTTAAGTGGCCACTGCCATGTAGGCTAAATTCTCGCCTGGGGGGGGGTTGCGGGGGGAGACTCTAGCCTGTCTGGAAACTAAACCTAAAAATAAATATAATTTCTCTGGTTGTGTTGTAGTTTGTGATTCTTGGAGTTGTACAGGTAACATATTAGGAAGACATATATGGTATGAGTCATGACTTTTGAAAATAGGTTTTTCAGCTAGAAATTATTATTTATGTCCTGTTGTAGGACTATGATATACATCAGAATTGTTTAGGGACAAATGCATAAAATGCAAACATTCTGCGACTTCCCAAGTGACACCAGGTTAAAACAAGAGAATTGGAATTATCTTGTGTGTTCCAAATAGCCTGAAGAGGCCCTTAGAATTCTCATGAATGTTGACAGGAATGCAGCCACGTACAGCAGGTTTAGCGTGAATAGCAGGAAGAACTGTTAAAAATGACAATGGTAGGAGGTTTATTTGAATTCCTTGAAGGATTTTCAGATTTTCTCCTATGCTAAGACAGCACATTTTCAATGAAATGAGAAAGAAAGTAATTGGTGAAGGCAATTGCCTCTTTCCCATGGTATTCCCCCGTTTGTTTACTATTGATTATATAGGCATAACCCACTGCATGGTCTGAGTAAGGCTGCATTTACCTTTATAATATGACCTGACAAGAAGTCAAACCACTAGATGAACACTACAATGTGTACAATGTAAGCAAATGTAAATATAATACTAAAACAATGACTCTACGTGACTGGAAACAATGTGTACACTTTACAGCATGTAAGTCTCAAACATAGGAATCAAAATACTGATTTGGAGTACCATGTTTAGCTTTTGAGATATAAAGTTTTAGCATTCTTCTCAGCTGGAGACAAATTTCTAGAATTATTGTATTCTTTGACAGAAGATAAATCAACCTAGCTTGTGCTAACAGCCGTGTGTTGGATTTGAGCCTTTCTACAAGATCACCCGCCACGTTTTGCCTTCATCC